>CANYCX010048044.1:0-46141 GCA_948193385.1 Breynia disticha f. nivosa
TTCTTCTGTTTCTTAATCTCACTCTCTCCCCCGCCCATTCTTCATCTTCTCCAGACTCCAAAGTCTCTAAGCTGCAACTCCAAAGCAAGCCTCCAACCAAATCCATACCATATTATTCATTCAATCAAAGCTGCAAACAACTTGCCTCCAAGCCTGTTGTTGCCTCCAAACTCATGCGTCTTCGCGTCGCTCCTCCAACTCCAGAGCCGCTCCTCCTTGCTCCGGCTAGATGGGGGAGCGGTGTAGCTGCTCCTATGGAGGCAAGGGTTAGCGGCCGCTCACCCCGCTAACCATGTGCCTTCGTCCCTGTCTATGCAGATTCTTCTAATTTTTTTTAAAAAATTTCCTTTAATTTTCAAGAACTAAACACACAATTAAATGAGAGGAGTATCTTAAAAAGAAAATGTGCTAAATTTATAAAAAAAATATTTATTTTAAAACAAAAATTTATATTTAAATACACACTTATTTAAGAACGGAAGGAGAGCATGAAACTAATATCCCAAAATGGTAAATTTTAATATGAGACCAATGAAGAGGAGATTCAATGAGTCTCCTTCTTCATATTACTGAAACTGTACAGTTTACGTAAAATGAAAACTATTTTTACTGAATAAATCAATGACTCAGATTTATTTTTTACTGTATCAAACGATCAATCCTTCATTTGATGACATCTATGCAGATTCTTCTAATTTTTTTTAAAAAAATTTCCTTTAATTTTCAAGAACTAAACACACAATTAAATGAAAGGAGTATCTTGAAAAGAAAATGTGCTAAATTTATAAAAAAATATTTATTTTAAAACAAAAATTTATATTTAAATATACATTTGTTTAAGAACGAAAGGAGAGCATGAAACCAATATCCCAAAATGGTAAATTTTAATATGAGACCAATGAAGAGGGGACTCAATGAGTCTCCCTCTTTATATTACTGAAACTGTACAGTTTACGTAAAATGAAAACTATTTTTACTGAATAAATCAATGGCTTAAATTTATTTTCATTGCATCGAACGATCAATATGTGTTACCTCAACGAGTCCCTCTTTAAGGGGACTCGTAGTAAAACCCCAAAACAGATAAATCGCGCAGTTGGTCTGCTGCATCATCATTTTGGTTAGTTGGATGAATGACTTCCTAATGTCCTATCTTACCGATCCCAAAATGGAAAATCCCATTCCCAAAAACCCCAACCAAAATCTCCCAAAATCCTCCGCAATGCCCAATCCACCAAAACTGATCCTCACTCTCACACTCCTCTTCCTCCTCTTGATTTCCTCCTCAATTTACCTCCGCACTCTCAACATTCGCCCTTACTTTTTCCCCTTACTGCAATCCCAATCCCAGCCCTCAATTCAGCCGTGTTTGCCCTTAAAAGTCTTCATGTATGATCTCCCCCGTAGGTTCCACGTCGGCATGATGGATCACAAGGAAAGCGATGAGGTTGTCACTTCCGAGAACTTGCCATCTTGGCAGAAAACTGGGATCGGGAAACAGCATAGCGTGGAGTATTGGTTGATGGGTTCGCTTTTATACGAGGGAAATGAGGATAGAGAAGCTGTGAGAGTTTTGGATCCGGAAATTGCGGAGGTTTTTTATGTGCCATTTTTTTCTTCCTTGAGTTTTAATACTCATGGCCATAATATGACTGATCCTGAGACTGAGAAAGACAGACAATTGCAGGTAGCTTTTTTTTAGTTGAATCTTCCTTCTGTTCTGTTCTGTTCTGTTTTGGTAGATTGATTAGATGAGAATTTGAGATTGCGTAGTTCTGAATTTCAGATTGACTTGTTGGAATTCTTGCGGAAATCCAAGTACTGGCAGAGATCTGGAGGAAGAGACCACATTATTCCCATGACACATCCAAATGCCTTTAGATTTCTCCGGCGAGAGGTGAATGCATCGATTCTTATAGTTGCAGACTTTGGGCGATATCCCAAGTCCCTCGCAACACTAAGGAAAGATGTGGTTTCTCCATATGTGCATGTCGTGGATTCCTTCATCGACGATAATGTTTCAGATCCATACGCATCTCGGAAAACACTTCTTTTCTTCCGGGGAAATACAATCAGAAAAGATGTATGCCTGTGCTTCAAAATGGCATTTTTTTCTGCAAAATTTGTGTTTTTATCTTAAAATCATTCATAACGAGCGTATTTTATTGCAGGAAGGAAAAGTTCGGGTAAAATTGGCTAAAATATTAACTGGTTATGATGATGTTCTGTATGAACGGAGCCCTCCCACGACAGCAACAATAAAAGCGGTACGCATTAGATTATGGAATGGTCTGTAATTAGGTTTTGTTTTCCTTGTAATCGTCTTTGAAGCTGTTTTATATTTCGTATATTTACCAGTCAACAGAAGGGATGCGTTCATCGAAGTTCTGTCTAAGTCCTGCCGGCGACACGCCTTCGTCGTGCCGGCTTTTCGATGCCATCGTAAGCCATTGTGTTCCAGTCATTGTAAGTGATCAAATTGAGCTCCCCTACGAGAATGAAATTGACTACAACCAATTCTCAATTTTCTTCTCTGTAAATGAGGCTATACAGCCTGGTTACTTGGTTAACAAGCTTCGGCAAATCCCGAAACAGAGATGGATGGAAATGTGGAATCGGCTCAAGAAAGTTTCCCATAACTTCGAGTTCCAGTACCCTCCGAAAAAAGACGATGCCGTCAACATGCTCTGGAGACAAGTTAAGCGTAAAGTTCCTGAGGTTCAACTAGCTGTACATAGAAGCCATAGATTAAAAGTTCCAGATTGGTGGCATCGGAGAAGATGATTCAGGACATTACATAACACTGTACATTCATGATTTTTCTTACCATTCACAAAGCGTAGTTACAAGCGTCGCAGTGTCATATATCTGCATTGATTCATTTTTTTTCTAATGATTTTTAACAGTATAGGAATGAGTTCTTCAGAATATACATGTTTCTTCATACATGCACCAGTTAGCATAGTTGTTCCTATTAAACACAGTTGTTTCATTCAATCTTTTTGGCTAGATTATGCATTCAGAATGATGGAAAATGAAAGTGAAACTCTCGATGAGAGTGGGAGTTGCAGATGCTGTTATCAAGAAAGAAACATTTACAAGATGCTCATTTAACAAGTGCAAACTCCGATCACAAAGCAGACTTATCTATCTACAAGATGCTCTATACAGTACTGAATTTCATCACTCAGTGATTCGACCATTCTCATTTATGGAAGTTCTATCATCATTCAACACAACCAGGCTTTCGAGTAGTGATTGGTTTATTATGGACCTACCGATATTCCTCCCTAAATGCCTTCAAAATTGGATCATTCTCCTCATCAATGGAATTTTCATCATCATCATCTAACTCATCCAGCTCCTCTAGTATCGACTGATTGATTCTTTTACGAGACTGTCTTCGGTGCTTCTTTGGCTCCAGACGAGGTTCTGCTTGTTGGACGCCCGAATCTCTCACCTTGTATCTGCAAACACAACCCGATAACTATTTTTACCAAAAATTAGCCTTAACTTGACATCCTAACCTAAGGCAAATGCAAAAGAAGTTGAGACCTAAACGAAGGAATAAAGAAGATACTGAGACTCAAATCTGTATCATCCTCATTGCACATTTTCCTAAGTTGGTGGAAGCAATGACTTATTTGCTAGTCTAATCACTAGATTTTCCATTGACTAAATTATTCTACATATGACCAAGGCATTGAATTGTTTCCAATCCGACTGATCTTAAATTCTAAGATGGTCACAAAGAAAACTTCCAAATACACAGTAGATAAGTTGTCTTATTCTGTGTTTGACATTACCTAACATCACCTTCCCTTTTGGTTCCAAATGTCCTTAACTGGAATTCCTCCCTGATTTTGATCTCATCAAGAAGCTGAAGATAGAATGGATATCTTTCCCAATCCCCTTTCACAACACAACCCGGTTCACCAAGATGCAAGCAATCGCTGAACGTGCATTTAGCAGGTTCGCTTTCAGTCAACATTTTCCGGATCTGCAGCATTAGATGCATATTCAGTTACAACAACCATTTAGCTACAATGCAGTAAAATCAGCTAGAAATCCCAATAGCACAAACGTCTTTGTGGACTTTACAAACATTACCTCAGGAAAAGCTTGTGCAAGAGATTGCTTTGTTACTTTCAACAAACTAGGCTGATTAAACCCAGGAGTATCAGCAAGATAACCACCACCAGCCAATGGAAGCAAAGAAACATTACGAGTAGTATGCTTCCCTCTACCACTTCTAGTTGAGACTTCCCCAACCTTCTGTTCTTCGTGCCACTTACTTCCCATTATCTGGCAAACAGTAAATGAACAATAATGCTAAATATAACACATGCTAACCCAAAAAAAAGTATTATCAGAAGAATAAAAAAAAACCCACAGGATCAAACCAATTATCAGAATCTTCCACGCCACGAGGAGGAGGCTCACTTCTTAATGCATTAATCAAGCTAGATTTCCCAACTCCACTCGGGCCCACAATCACAGAAGTTTGATCTCTCAAAGTAAATGCAAGTCTATCAAGTCCATACTTCGATTCAACACTACAAAACACCGGATCATACCCCCATCTCCGCAACTTATACTTCCACGAAAGCAATGTCTACGCACATCAAAAAACACATAATCTCAATATCTCCACTTTGCAACCCTATTTAACCACAAAATTGAAGAGTAAAACAAATAGCACATTCTGCATATTCCACACAGCAATAAAAGATACTTATTCACAATCATTATAACATCCTACTTAAGAACTTATATCACAAGCAATACTAAACAGCATTGCACATTTCAATAACTAATTTCACCAAAACACGTGTTATCCCTCATAACTTTCGACAATTCAATTGTCAGAAAACAAGGAAAAGCTCGGCATTAACCTCTTCATCAACAAGTTCCGCTTTATTCAATGCAAGAGTCAAAGGAATCCCAGCAGATTCTGCCTCAACTAAAAACCTAGTCAAACTAAACGCCTCAATTTTGGGCTGTTCCAAGGAGAAAAGCACCAACAAATGGTCGACATTGGCGACGGGCGGATCCACAACCTCACTCTTCCTTTCAAACACATTCTCAATCATCCCTCTTCTATCCACCCAATCAATCGACCCCACAACCACTTTATCCCCAACCAAAACCCGCCTTTTTATCTTCTTCAACAACGCCCTCACAACACATAACAGCTCAATCCCCTCCTTTCTAGAATCCTCTGGCACTATCACGCGCATGAAATTGGCTTGCGCCGCCGCCACCATCCCTATGGCTTGCGATTCCGACAGGTTCGGTTTGTCGGAAGGGGAGAGGACAGGGGCAAGATTCGAATATTCTTTGAAAGTCTGTTTAGCTTTGAGGAGGTTTCTGCTAGGTTGGGGTTTTCGGGAGACATTGTTAGGGTTTTGGTGTTGTTTGGAGAGGATGATTTGGAGAGGCCGGAAAGTGGTTAGGTTACGGAGGATATTGTTTGGTGTTAAGGCTCTGTGTCGGAAAAGAGACGGTGAAGGAATCGGCATCAGAATTTGGAAGTTCGAAGAAGCAATCCAATATTATTATTTCATTTTATCTGCTGTTCTGGTGGATTAAATGTAATGAATTTGGAGGTAAAATAACGGTTTCTGAAAACAAAACTGATCTTAACTCTTGGGCCTTTAAGTTGGGCTTTATGGGCCGATTAGAAAGAAACGGCGCGTCGTTTGCCTTCATGATGAATGAATGTAAACTATTGGTCGTTCGTGTGTGAATGTGCTTTTTCTAGTCTTATATTTGGATGTCTTAAATCTTTTTACATAAGTAATTAGAATCGAGTAGTGTAAATTTAACATTCCTAATTGAAAGATTAATGTTTAGATATTGTGAATGCGTATAAATAAGAACTTACTTTTTCGATCCTTAAATTTGTTTTGTTTTTGGTTCGGAACGTCAAAGTTATCAATTCCCATCTTTGTGTTCTTTCAATATAAATGTAATTTTTTCGAATTTTCATAATTATTTTAGTTACAATTTCTGTTGATTTTACTGATGCGGCACTTATAATTTATATTTTTTTAAGAATAATATGTATGATTTAAGTTTAGTAATCCTTTGCTTTGTAGTAATGATGATTCCATTCTTGATTGAATGATTTGTTAGTTTTCATTTCAAAAGGTGAGAGAGACGGAAGCACAGAGTTAACAGCATGAGCGGTTGCTAACTCTTGCCGCCAAGAGTATTTCAGATCCGCTCCCGCTTTAGCTTGTGGAAGAGGAAACGGCTGCACGTCATTAGAGGTCCGAGAAGCCGAGAAAATGTCAATGGCGTGCTGAAAAGGAAGAAGGTGCAAAATTTCGTGTTAAAAACGACGACATTTTCAAGTCTTCTAAGCATTCTGACGCATATGTTATTTGATAATCACATGAGACTCGAGAGATTGCATTGTTATTGTCGTAGAATTTTTTGTCCAGGTCAGCACCAGCTCAACTGTAGATCATTGATTTGAAAGTGTATAAGATGCCGTGCGTTGAATATAATCAATGACATGGCAATTTATTCTGCAATATGGATGGAGAGACTACCGTCCCTGTCCCGTCCCATCCCCGTATTTTTCAATTGAAAAATTCCCATCCTCGTCCCCGTAATTAGTCAAACCGGATATTTTTTGCTCAAAATGTGGACGGGATATCGGGTCCAATAGCCATCTCTAGACTAGTAAGCAGTTACTCCTTTAAAAAAAGTGTCATTACTTTTTTTTTTGTTTCAACCTCCCGATATCCCCGACACATTGGCCGAGAATCTGGTTTCGGAACGAGAGGCACGACTCCTCCCTCACGGAGGCGACTCTCCTCGAACTTGAACTTTGGTCCAGACTTTCATGAGAGAGTTAGATTATCAGTCCAATCAACAACTCGTAGTAAAAAAAGTGCCATTACTTCTGGGCACACTAGAGGCCAGTTTTTTCCAGGAGCCATTCTTCTGTGTTTGGCCTTGCTGATTTCTTTAATATCATTGGAATGGAATACGAGAAAAGGGAATATTTTGACTCTTATTTGATTATGTAATGAACGGTTGAGGAAATAGTTAGAAAGTTAATTGTAAGATGCATGCATGGTTACGGCCAAACAATTCCAAACATATCTTAACACCTATACATCATTTCGTAAATAACATTTTGAATTAAAAGTTCTATGTTTTATTTTTCTTATTCATGGTAACTTATTTAATATTAATATTATTTTTTAAAAAAAATCAATAAGTATTACTTTCTTTATTTCTTTAAATTTGTTAATTTATCGTTAAAGTTTTGTTCCTTAATAATATCAGTCAAACTTTTTTATCAATATTTTATCTAAAATATCTTCTATTGACACAAATAATTCTCTTATTTTATAATCTTTTTCGGTATGTACTTGATTTAAAAGGGTAAATAATTATTTTATATCATATTTATTAGCCTTCTTAATTTATATGAAAAACTCAAATTGACAAATTAAGTTTGAGAAACAAGAGGAGTTTATGCTTTCTAAAAAGTATAACTTGAAATAAACAATATTTATCATACTTCTAATTAGAGTTGGAACAATCAATGCATAACTAGAATTAGAATCGAACCGTTAGAATCGGCTATTTCACAGTTCATTTTCGGTTCCTGTCAACTATGAATTTTGAACCGTTGTTTCAAATAGTTGGTCCGTTTTTTTTGGTAGAAACCCAAACCAAAACATGCAAACTAAAACTAAATAGCCAGAACAAGCTAGTTCGCAGTTTAATTTCGGTTCTATGAGCCTTGAAACCGTAAATCGTCGGTTCTGAATCGATTTACAACTCTGTTTTTCAAAAAATTAATTTCTAAAAATTACAACTTTCAGGAAATTAAACTTCCTAACATATATATATATATATAAATAATGTAAACCAATTAATGCTCTAATTTATCCCATGTATTTACCAAAATTTCCATCTCCCAAGTCTATTTGGATTTGGTGTGGTTGGGCTATGCCGACGTTTCCTGAAAGAAAATCAGTGCGCCTATATTTCAACGGAGTGGCCATCACATTCAGTATCTATTAGTCTAATTGAGAGTGATTAATCATATCTTTCTCGCATATGAATACTTTACAATTTTGGTGATATGCTTTATGAAAAGTCGAAAGACTTCAAATCTAATGCACATGCTGCTTGGTAAAAATATCCCCAAAAATTTGACTAAAAATTGCTGCCAATCATTCATTTCGAGAGATTCTCTGCAAATCGTGTCAAAAATCCATCACTGGATTCAATTTGTGATAACGTTTTCTAAGAGAAATATCAGCCTTTCAACTACGAAAGTCTTGCAAATTTTCCTTCTCTTTTTATATTCTTTTGAAGACTTGTTTATATTACGAATTAAGGGCAGAGATCGAAAACAATGGAAACTTCGAAAAAGGGGTAAACTTATTAACGGACTCCTGAACATATTGCCGGTGATAAGCCGGAAAAAAATGAGAATTTTCGAAGAGACATGACGAACAAGTACTATTATAGAGTGAACAATTGAACTCTGCATCCTTATTGCGTTGATTGAACTCATTTATCGCTGAAACTAAGGACAAAATTATATTTTTCTCGTACATTGTAGGCGTAATAGATCGACCAATAAACTAAATGTTGCCCTTTTAGACTTTTTTTTTTTTTAAAGTTGTAAGAATCTACAACCTTAGAAGACCCACCCTTCCTTACCATCCACGTGTAACCCACTAAGCTAAAACGAACCCATAGAGGCATTGAGCCGTCCACTTCGACCTGATTCCGCGCTTGACCCGACGACTCCACCACCCCATCAGCAGGTCCACCATCATTCCCGAAGTTATCGAATCATAATATAGGCGTAGCAATAAACGGCTCATGTTCATCTCCCAAACAATGAAGCTCTTATATGAAAAAACATGTCAATGTCATCGGGTTATCATATATTTTTTCCGTCTCATATTTATAAATAATTATATAATTAAAATAATAATAATTAATTTAATTATAAATAATAATTATTATGTGATTTTAAAATATTATTTTTACTCAATTAACTATTCTAATTGAATAACTAAATACTTACATGAATAAATTTTTATTAAAATATAAGAATATCATTAATTCGACAATAATGAATATTTTTTAAACAATAAATAATACATATAAAAATAAGAAATTATCTTTTTTGTCTGAACCACGAAGTAACTGGGCATTCTAGACTAATCAATGTTTGAGCCGGGCAGGACCATAAGGGCGATAAAGCTCTTCCAATCGAGCAGTTACGTACTCGAACTCAAAATCATTAATTAAGTTAGAACAACTCTACGCCAGTTGATCTACATACTCGATGGTAAAATAAGAAATTGTTTTTTTTTGTTTGAAAATTTTAGAAAAGGAATCAGGCTAACACACAAACCAAGGACAGGGAGACGCCTTTCGGTAGTCCCGGCGAACCGGCAGGTTGGAACCTGTATGCCTCCCCAACGCCGCTATGGAGGATCGAACCCGCAATCACAAAAAAAAGGATAAGACACCTTAACCGCTGAACTCACGGAAAGGGGTATAAGAAATTATCTATATATTAAAAGAATTTATAAAACTCACAACGACCTCCACCACAGCAATTTTGTGTCGACTTGTAAAGAATATCATCACGGTTTGTTTTGGTATATAAGTTGATAAGCATGAGAGGTTTGTCCAGAAAATATAATGCATCCAATCCAACATCCCATATCGTTGGATTGGATTTATCCTTAGCCAAACATGTCACTATTGAAAACTTCCATTGATTTTCGAAATCAATTAATCTCTCTGAATTTAACGGCCATTAATATGGTATGCCACATATTTTATTTGTGGTGCAACTTGCAAGATGGGCACATTTTATCGACGGTATATCGTCCGACCAAATTGATATGAACATATTATTTTTGTCTGAACTACGATGTATTTTAGGTATACTAGACTAATTTTCATTCGAGTTGGGCAAGAACACAAGGACGACAAATCTCTTCTAACCGAGTTTTAACATAGCTGAGTGTTCAGGACTCGAACTTGAAATTTCTGATTAAGCCGAACGTACTAAAAAGTTTGATTTTCATAACTATTGTGGATGTGTGATGTTATGTGGTATTGGAAAATTTCAATGAAATAAATTTTCATTAATAAAACCGAATTTGTCATGTGTATGCGAGTCTAGTTTCAAAAGCACGTCTACAACTGAGTTTTTACTTTTATCTTTGGTTTTGCTTGACGGAAACTATCAGGAACGTACTTAAAGATACTCAGTAGGATCTGTGCCTCTATCGGTCCTGCAGAACTATTTACAGTAAAAGTTTCATCAGTTCGATTATAGATGCGTCTTAACCAGTTATCATCAAATTTATCGTTTGAGAATTATAGTTATTAACTTGTCGATCGTTGTATTCAAGATTGCAACATTTTTTATTTTTTCTATCGGAATGGATAGTAAGGTATGCATGAATGAGTGCCAACTATTTGGCTGTTTTAGTTGACAAGAGAAAATTTCGAAACCGCACATAGCATGGGAATTACTTGTTTCATGGCTTCAAATTTCCCAATTTTAGGGTCCTCCACGACTCCAATTGTTTTATGGCATTTCTAAAAAAATATATAGGATATGGAGTAGTGGCATCCAATGAGAGTTGTATAATTAGGAAAAAGTGGCAATCACATAAACAAAAAATAAGAACGGGGAATCTGGATGGACAATGACGAAACGTCTTACTATAAAGAGTCTTATTGGAGTCGGTGAGGACACTTGTCGTCACTATTCTCTTAAGTTCGTCCACATGTTCGATTGTATCATAGGAACGATAAGGGAGGATGACCGCTCCTCTACACTTATTAATAATCCAACGTGTTAATGTTAAGAATGATGATTGGACATGCTATTTGCTAAAAATACGATGTTAAATTTAGAGAAAATATTTATTTAAATAAATCAATACTGATTATTTAAGACATTTTTTTTTGAAATTAATTATTTAAGCAAATTAATTATTAGAAAGTGCGAGTTTTAGGGTGCGTTTATTAACAGAAAATTATTCCACTTTTTCTGGAAAATTTTTCTATGAAAATTGGAAAATTAGAAAACATGTTCAAAACTATTTTTTTTCTAAGAAAAATAGAAAACAAGGGTTTCCAAATTATAACTAAAGTTTGAAAATTACAAAAAGTAGTTTTTCACAATTTTCTTTTATAAAATGGAGCTTGTTTTCTACAATTTGCTGAGTTACAAAACCAGGAAATATGCTAAAATTTTTTATCTCACAAATTTAAAAATATCAATTTTTTTTTCTAGTAAAGTGATTGTAGAGAGGTTTATGTGTATTCTTTAGTTTTATAAAAGAATCATTTATGTATAGATTTGATTGTTTTATACATATTATTGCCTTATATATTTTAATAATTTTTAATATGAAATCTGAGATATTTTTTCTAATTTGATTATGAAAAATTAGTTGAAAAAAAATCATAAATTATATATTTTTTATATTCTTTTATAGAATTTTTTTAAAAAATTGATTGAATTTGAACAAATTTTTTAGTATTCTAAAATAGAAAAATATTAGCTTTTGAACATGTTTTCTTAATTTTCTATGATTTTCTTAGAAATAGAAAAATAAGAAAATTAGAGATAGAAAACTGAAAATAGTTTTCTATTAATGAACACATCCTTAAATTTGAGAAAAGCACTTGTTTTTTAGCGATGAAAAAACATTGTTTAGAGAAGAAAATTCTCAAATTGATAAATTAATTTAGAATTTTTATTTTTAATTTTATTTGGTTATTTTCTTTTTCGGTTAAATAATTTTAAAAAGAACAAGCTCATATTTTTCTGATAAGTGGATTCAAATCTCACTGCATCAACATAGAAACAGAAAAAAAAAGTTTTTTAAAAATAATAAGCCACAAATTCACTGATTTTTTTAGTGTGAATAACAGAAATCCACAAAAATAATGCAATAAATAATAAATTATATTATAAAGACGGTTTGCTTATTTTATTAAAGTTATATTATTTTTATTAAATAATCAAAAGTTTATATTTAATTTCATTATATCTTATAGTCAAAACAAGTGATTTTTATATATATTTTGCACTATTTAATCTCACTAAATTTTATTTATTTTTTAATTAATTGTTGTATGTAATAAATATATAATATTAAATTTTAGTTATAAAATAATAATTAATACAAATGAAAGCGAGGGAGTACTATATAAATAATCAGTGGCACCGAAACTGGGGCTATCTCTGTTGTAAGAATTGGAAAACTCATCCTGACGTGTTTGCTCTGTCAGTTTTATCCTCAAAGAACCCGTTTTCAGTGTCTCTATAAATCCTCATTTCACGCTCTCTTAAGACCAATTTCTTCTCTCTTTTCACTCTAACTTTGTCAAACTTCTCTGGATCATTTCCCTTTTTAAAGGGTAAGTTTCTGTTTTCTTCATTAATGTCTTTGTTATTAGTTTGAACAGATCTGCCTGCATTTTCTCTTTGTTTTCATGTTTATCCAGAAGATGGTTTTTAGTTCCTGAAATGCTTAAACTTGTTTGACTATTTGTTCTCTTTGTGATAACATGGATGCTTTTACGGGTTGTTGTAAAAATTTTGAAGATATATGTTCTTTGTTTTATGCTATATGATGCTGCAGAGATGAATATGTGAGTTTTATTAATGGAAGTTCTCGTTGTAATGTAAAGATCTCTTCTTGATCCTGTAGTGATAAGCTTTGTTGTGTACTTTGCAGTAGATTTGATTATGCAAGTGTTTAGTTTGTGTATTTGTGCTGTTAATGTTTAGATTTCTGTACATGTTATTTGCTGCAGGAGAGTCAAAAGAGTTCCACAAAAATTATTAGTTTTTACGCTATTCCTGGAAATTACTTCTAAGTTTCAGTTGCTCAATTGTTTTTCTGTTTTTGAGACCATTGTTTCTTGCTGTTTTTCTATGTTTTATTGTCTTTTTCCAATTTTTAAAATGACATTTGTTACTGTGATTATGCAGCTATTTATTGACTGTGACAGAAATGGAAGTCAGAGGAGGCTAATCTTTCTGGGTTCTATGGCCGTTAATGGTAAGTTATAACTTCACACTTCAAGCTTAAGTTTCATGACTTGAACAAATTCAAAGACGTTTCTAATTCTCATGTTCTTTGGTGTAGATTTTTGGGCAATGTGTGGGGGACGTGTCTTCTTTATAGGTCAGCGAATTGAAAAGTTTTTCTTCAAGAATCAGAGCAGTGGTATGGAATATGAATCAGATTGGACAAAACACAGACAGTCTTCAATGTTTACTGCTGATATGACTCGATCTGCAACATCGTTTATGCCTTGGTCTCTTAAAATCCCCATAGGTGATAGTTATCATGAATTTCTCTAGTCAATCTCTCAGTAGAAAGCATTTTGATTCTCTTGGGGAGATATAATATATTGAACCATTTACATCTCTCTTGATTTAAAAAAATGACTTGCTTTGTTGGTTCACAAAACCTTTTCTCCGAAACAAAACTGTCTTTATCGACTTCAGTTGCCCACCTTATGCCGACTCGTTCAAAGGCCAAAATTAGATTAGATTCTCAGGCTGCTGATGATATTAACAGCCCTCTTCTTCCCGGGCTGCCTGATGATGTTGCAAAGTATTGCCTTGCACTTGTTCCTCGTTCCGACTTGCCGGCCATTGGTGCTGTCTGCAAGAAATGGAGATCATTCATTAAAAGCAAAGAATTTATCACTGTGAGAAAGTTAGCTGGCCTGCTCGAGGAATGGCTTTATGTATTAACTATGGATGCTGAAGGAAAGGAAAGTCACTGGGAAGTTTTGGATGCCTCAGGGAAAAAACTTCAGCTTCTTCCACAAATGCCTGGTCCTGTGAAAGCAGGCTTCGGTGTTGTTGTTGTAGATGGAAAACTTCTTGTCATGGCCGGCCATTCAATGAGTGACGGAACTGCCTCTGCCTCAGCCGATGTTTATGAATACGATTCATACCTCAACAGGTCTACTTCTTGCTTAATTATGATTATGGATCCATACTTATAATATTTGTGCATATTTTTGTTCTAGATGCTGCGTTGTTCTCACGACATTGGACGACATTTCCTTTTGTTTCCTGCAGCTGGAGCAAATTGTCAAGCATGAATGTTGCTCGCTATGATTTTGCTTGTGCTGAGGTTAACGGCAAAGTTTATGCTGTTGGCGGCTATGGAATGGATGGTGATAGTCTCTCAAGTGCCGAGATGTACGACCCTGACACCGATAAATGGACCCTGATCGAGAGTCTCCGCCGCCCAAGGTGGGGCTGTTTTGCCTATGGCTTTGAAGGAAAACTTTATGTGATGGGAGGTCGATCAAGTTTCACCATTGGCAATTCTAAATTTGTTGATGTGTACAATCCGGATTGCCACACCTGGTGCGAGATGAAGAATGGCTGTGTCATGGTGACTGCTCATGCTGTTCTAGGCAAGAAACTCTTCTGTATGGAGTGGAAAAACCAGAGGAAACTAAATATTTTCAATCCTGACAACAATTCATGGAAAATGGTACCAGTTCCATTAACCGGGAGCTCGCGGATTAGTTTCCGGTTTGGAATACTTGATGAAAAACTTCTCTTATTCTCACTCGAAGAGGAACCAGGTTATCGTACGCTGTTGTATGATCCTAGCGCGTCCCTTGGCAAGGAATGGAAGACCAGTGAGATAAAGCTTTCTGGAATTTGCTTGTGCACCGTGACAATCAAAGCATGAACCTTGCCGCGACGCGGAGGATAGGATGCCTTTTCTTCATTTGCTGCGCAAGAAATCAGCAGTAGATTCTGGATTTTTGCTTTTCGGACATTCTTATTTAGCATTCTTGTTGTTTTTGTAAGTTCTCTTTATGTGGCATCTAACCTTTGAAGGATCAAACTTTTGAGAGAGAGCATTCTGTTGGTTAATTGCAGGAAGAGCAACAAGAATGCTTTGATATTGATTTACTATAAAGGTTATGACTGTTGAATGCTGAAGCTCAGCCATGTTTATTACATAGTCGCAATGTATATCCTTAAATCTCTTAGTCACCTACACGAGTGGTCTAATGTGAATTTGAAAAAGCCGGCATTAGCTCGCATTGTATCACTCTCATATGAGCATCTCTCCCAGGTAAATTTTAATATGAGGCTCTTAAGAAGAGACTCAATGAGGTCCCTTCTTCGTTTAACTGAAAATGTACAGATTACGTAAAATTAAAACTGTTTTTACTAAATAAATTAAAGGCTCAGATTTATTTTCATAGAATCGAACGACCCAGAGTTGTTGTCTCAAAGAGGGGACTCACCATTAAAGTCCCCTCTCTCCGAGATTAGCTTGTCCCACTTTATAAATTTTTTAAAATTTATAACAACTAAGCTTCAACAATTTATACTTTTCTTCTAAACTCTAATTCATATCATATAATAATAAAAGAAATGACCGGTTCACAATTTCTTGAATCGTTCAACTAGCGGTTCAATTGCTGTATCAATTAAACTTGGTCCTCGTAATGACAATCGACTATATTTGTTACAATTGACTAACGGCTTCATTTCTCAAATAGTTAATTGATCATTTGAGACTTAATTTTTTTTCTTTTTATTTACCTACAAATATTCTTCATGATTTACCATTGCTCTTTAATGAACATTAATAAAATTATATTATTTTATTAAATATGAAAATTTGTCCACTTCTGCTTAATTATATGTCAAAAAATTATTATATTCGATTTAGTTAAGTTAAACTCAACAATTATTAACGAAAAATTGAACCATCCAAATTGTAAAATCGTATCCGTCTTACTAAACTATCTAAATCATGCTTAAACTAAAAATGCATCTGAACCGTAATAAACCGCAATTAGAAGGCTAAAATTTAAGTTTTTCTTCAACTATAACTATCAATTTATAAAATATAACTTAGGGTTAATGAATCGTGACAATGTCTACCGAAAAGGAGGAACTATGCTACACAGAGACATTACCATATAATGAAAAGCTATCAGTGAGGCTGACGACATTTAAAAATGAAGTAATAATTCCCCGAACCAAACCAAAGCATAAAATCTGTGTTTGGATTTCGAAAATACTCAACTTATGGCGCCATCACTAAAACCCTAGCTTAAACAAACACCAATCCTCCGCAACAATGTTCGGTACTCCCTCTTCAACCCCGGCGTTCGGTACTCCTTCCTCAACTCCTGCGTTCGGTACTCCCTCATCAACCCCGGCGTTCGGTACTCCCTCCTCAACTCCTGCTTTCGGTACTCCTTCTTCTACTCCTGCATTCGGTACTCCTTCTTCAACTCCCGCCTTCGGCACTCCCTCGACGCCTTCGTTCGCAACTGGATTCGGCACATCCTTATACTCTACTCCTTTCTCATCTCAACAACAACAGCAGCAGCAGCAACAACAAACTCCGTTATTTCAACAGAATGCTGCGGGATTCGGAATCCAAACGACGCCGTTTCAGAATGCGCAATTGACTACTCAAATGGCCCCTGTTGCCTCCCTTCCTTTCTCTCTCGCTGATCGTGACATTCAGGTTTTTTTATTTTTATAATTCCCTACCTTTTTTTATTTAATTGCGGATTTATTTATTTATTTATTTTTTTGTTTAGGCGATTGTTGATGCTTATAAGGAGGATCAAGGAAACTTAAAGTATGCATTTAAGGTTTGTGGACTGTTTTCTGTTTGTATTTGAGATTATTTTGCGAAATAGATGTTAGTTTTAGCTTATTGTAGTGATTTGGCAAAAAAAATTCAGGCGAATGATTAGAGTGTACATCAGATTTAATTTGAGCTTATTATGAGTAATTAAACATATTTTTGAGATTTAATTTGAGCTTATTTTAAGCAATAGACAGATTCGACATTTAATTCAGCTTATTTTGAGAAGTTAGACAGATTTTGAATTTTAATTTATGCTTATTTTTGATTAATTAGCTACAATTTCCAAGTTTATTTTGAGTAGTTGCTTAGAGTTTGAGATTTGATTTGAACTTATAACTTATTAAAGAAGCAGAGTTTTGGAGGGTGATATTATGTGGTAACATTTGTGTTGTTTCTTTTTGCAGCATTTGTTGTTTAGTGTAACAGATCCGCAATATAGAGCAAAGCCTGCAGGGATTTCAGATGTGAGTTATTACATTTTTAGGTGCTAGTTCTGTTTTGCATAGAATAACTAAGAGGATGAATAGTTGTTTTGATAATACTGTTCGGCTAAGTGTGGAGAATAGTTTGCTTTGCTAGATTATGTGGGCAGAGGCTATGGCAAAGCTTGAAGGTATGGAAAGTTCAGATCGAGAACGCTTGTGGCCTCAACTTGTTCAAGGTTTCAAAGATCTCTCTCAACGCCTCAAGGTATTCTTGAGAGTTTCATAACTTTGGAAAATTCCCTTTTTATTGGCTTGAGAAATAGCAATCGAAAAGCGAGTTGTGACTGTTTTTCTTAGCCATTTGGTGTAAACTTTAAACCTGTGCTTTAATTTCTTATTCATGTACTGTTGAGATCTGAATGAAAATGATGGGCTAGAAGTCTGGGTCGTTCAAATTAGTTATTTTTGTAATGTTTCTTATATTCATAATGTTAGTGAATGCTTGAGATTTTCCACTTGTTCTGCTCTTCTTGTTTACATAAGAGAGTAGCTAGGAGAGTTAAGACATTTGCTCTATGTTGGAATTTTAATAGATTGTTTAAACTACTTTAAAGTGAATGAAAATGTTGGCGATATATTTTTTCACTAGAGGATTATGAATATGGTTAATGTGGTTTTGACTCTTGTCAATTTTGATACCGAGCAGCTTCAAGATGAAGTCATTGTTTCAGATGCTGAGAGATTGCGGATGACACAAAGCAATGTGAAAACGGTAATATTTGTACTTGCATTCTCATTTTCATGCATCAGAAGCATATGATGATACTTGCTTTTGATTTATAAACACTTCTGCAGCTTCAAAGGCATTTTCAGGCAGAGACTCTTCCATGGATCCAAAGAATGAGACAAAAAGAACAGAATCTTCAGAGGCGTCTTTTGAGGGTGAGATTATTTACTATCATCTTTCTTACGAAGGAATACCTTGGAACCATCTAACGGGTTCCTGATTAATTATATGATCAGGAACTATTATTTTAGTCACAAAACTTGTGATTTTGCTTTTAAGGCACGTTGCTATTATCTACATCAACTGATGCCGATAGAATTATGATTCACGACATCAATTTTGGAGAAAATATTCTAACTCATTCCTGGCAATATTTGTAGATAATGAGGATAATCGAGGCTTTGGAGGGTAAGGGATGTAGAGTGCCCTTAACTAAAGGGGAAGCTGAATTGGCAGAAAAGTTAGCTTCAATTACTAGACAGGTGTGCTTTCCTTGAACTGTAAATGTTATGCTTATTTACTTGACCTGCCAACAATACATTGTGTTTACAATGTGATGCAATTTCAGCTGAAGGGATCTGGAGCAGAACTTTCCAGGAGGGTTCAAAACCTACTAACCATATCTCGTGTTCAAGCAAGTTCACTCGGTGCTGGAGGGTCGGTATATCTGCCAGGATCAACCAAAATACATGATCAGAGTCTTGTTGATATGCAGGAGGTAAGATTGACGTGTGCCATTCAATCGAGCATTTATCGATTATAACCGTTGCGGTCATTATTTAGCCACCAGAACATTTTACAAGTGTGTTTGGAGGAATTTTTTCTATCAACACTCTTACACAAATGATTGAGATAATAGTCATTAATACATGAAAATCTTGTTTCTAGTCCCTAATTACAAATAAATATCCATTTGCACCTGCAGTTGCTATGAAATTTCAGTTTAAGACCATAAATTAGATTTGTTCCGTTGCGTAGAAGTGAATTTGCACCGAATGGGTCACATTGCTTGATAGAATGTACCCTTGTCGACTGCCATTATATGAATATTTTGATGGGGTGATTGGTTGGTTGGCAGGTTTTGCAACAGCAGACGGAAGCTATTTCGAGGTTGGGGAATGTTTTGAAGCGTGATATTAGGGACATTGAAATTATAATGGCTGAGGACACAGATATGATCCAAGACGTGAGCTAGAGAAGAGGAGGAAGTCAATAGCATATGTTGAGATGAAGTTTTTGTGAGTGATTAAATCATAGATTGATTGCCCATTATGTTGATTATCTCTTATTTGACCAATCAAGATGTTAGATTTTCGTTTTAGTTACATTAACTCATACTAAAGATAAAGCCCTTAGATCACTTACTATTGAAGATAATTCGATTACTAATTGGCTAAAGAAGCTTCATTCGATATAATCATCCAATTAGTACATAAACCATAACTCGATGAGATAAAAATTTAAGCAAATTACATATTTAGAGCTTTTCTAAATATAAATTTTTTGTAGTTTAGTATTGATCAAACAAAATTATTTACATTAAATCGCCTAGAAACAGTACTTGATATTCTAAATTTATATTTAGGTTCCGATTTTTCTGGAAAATGTTTTCTAAATTTTTCAACGTTTGTTACGATTAGAAAATAAGTCAAACGGAAAATAAATTGAAAGTCAACAGGAAAATAAGATTCTCTTTTAACTATTTCTAAGGAAAATGTTCTCCTATACAAATCATGGAAAAACATTTTCATTGTTCTCTTTATAAAATTTAGTACATATTGATGTGTTTATTATATTCATAATTTTTAGAAATTCAATAAACATATTTATTAATATGAATAATAAATAAATGAGTGATTAGAAATAAAATATTTACTTTGAAATAATAAGTATGAAAAATATTTTTTGTCTAAAAAAACATAATAAATATTTTTTATCTTATTTTTCATGTGATTATCAAACAAGGGAAAATAAAATTTAAATAATAAAATTCAAAAATCGATTCTCCATGGACGAATATTTTCTTAAAGAATTCAATTTCCGTCAAACAAATAGAGCCTTAGTTTAATTCTATATTAACACACTTGTTTTGTTATGTTAATAACATTACTTGAAATAAATTTATAATAATTTTTTAAAAGAAAGCAAATTTGAAAGAAATACTGATGGTGAACCTATAAAAATAACAATAAAAAGGTATTAAATAAAAAATACTAAAAATAAATATTTGAAAAAATTATCCCTTATTCGTATTTCTGCTCATTAGTCTCTTCTTATTTTTTAATCCTACAAATAAGTTACTGAATTATGAACTGCGAGTGCGAGGGAACTGAGAAGGGTGGCATGACAGAATCTAGTGAAATCAAACCCAGTTCTCAAGTATATGCCTCGGCCATTATCAGCAATACCAGCGCCGTCCAACCAGTAAACAAGCGCGCGCCTTTTCCTTTCCCCTTCTTCTGATCATATTGTTCCCACAAAAATCCAGTTTTGTGATAGTTCTGCACAACATTCCTGCAATAAACCGCAAATTTGCAATAACAGCACAGAAGAAAATGGATAAAAGAGGGAAAAATATGTACATTGCTAAGAGTAACCTGATTAAGTTCTCTCTCAAATCATCATGAATCAGCTTAGCTCTCTCTTTAAATGGACCATCCACTGTAGAAATTTACATTTTGAACAAAAACAGAACGTGTAAATACTATCGTAATGTTTCGAGTAGGATGAAGTTTCTGCTGCCAAGATAATCGATACCTTTGGAATAGTGGTGAAGAGCAGAAAGAATCATGTAATTCATGTTCATCCAAATCGGGCCTCTCCAATAAGGTGGGTCGTGCTCTGTATTGCGTTTCATGTACAAGGTACTGAGCCATGCATATCTCGTCGGTTAAAATTACTGAAAAAGAAAAAGTAATCGCATAATACATTAGACTATATGTATGACCTGGTTTTGGAGAGAGAACGAAGTCCATAATCCGTCCAAAAGATGCTCCTGTTTGAAATGAGATCAAGCTGTTTTTCCAGAATCCATGAGTCCTGCATTAACAAAAATTAAAAATCTTGTGAAACGCCACAAGCAGAAGCACCATGAAGACATCCAGACAATTGACAGGACTCTTCCATGTTTCACTTACTGAAGGAATGATCTTCCACATAAATGGAAAAAGGCTGACATAACCAACATGAGGGACAAGTCTTAACTCTGGCTTTTCTAGTACTTCCCGAATAAGCTCCCGAGTAGCATAACCACCATTTCCTACCTCTGTCATTTTCCAACTCAGACGGACCTACAAATTTGAACCCAACATTTGATATAATGAGTAAATCCACATGTGACTCAGAAGAATGGTTTTATAAGTTCGATAAACAAGAGTGATCAATCTATAACCTTCCTAAAAAGACACGATACAATAGACAAGAACGAGAAAGATCTTTTTTATGCAAATCCGTAGATATATGAAGATATTTGGAACTTGGTAAAACTCTACACAAGCACACTTGTTGGGAAAGTGAAATGCATTTGCAACATAAACATACCTTTTCTGTGTGATTTCCAAAATCAAAATAAGCTCCATAAGCAGAATCAAGATGCATCTGGAGGATAGTTGATGTAAAAAATCGAAACCCAATTAGAACTTTGACTAGCCCAACAACTGAACATTCTTACATGTGCCATTAAAATAATTCTGTCAAAATTATATTTACAAAAAGCAATTTCAGGAGTATTAGGTTGGTAGAATTCAACAAACCTGGTTCAATAATTCAAAATCTGAAAGTAGCTTAGCCATTGATCCGTATTCCTGAATCAATTCAAAATGTTTTATAAAACCTATGAAAAATGCAATTTTATGTAGACATTAACCAGATACTTGGTTCTCCCTGGTTACCTTTACAAGATTCTTTCCTCCCTCAAACAGTTTGGAAATTGAATTCATGCAATTAGCAGCTAGAAGCATCCAGCACCTAAGATCCACGTGTCGTTCATCTTTACTTGGATGCGAAGCACGGGGGTAATCATCCAGTCCAGAAGACAGTGTCTGCAGATTTATGAAATTATGTGGTAGTTTTTCCTCTTAAGAATTAGGAATATTAAGTTTCACTAAGATTGATCATATTCATACCACAATGAAATAAAAAAAAAGAATTGCATAGAGGTCTTGATGACTTTGAAAAGCTGTACCTTTGGATTTAGTTCACGGGTAGTTGTGTTATCCCTTCCATGCCAATAATAGCTGCTTGTCTCTTCTCCTGCCATTATCAAGTTAATTAACAAAAAGAAAAAAGATAGCATTCTTGTGTCGTTTCCAAAATACAAAAATCATCAACAGAGAACTCTTAAGCTAATCAGAAACAAAACTTTAATTAACTATCAAGTTTCCATTAAGTAACAAAAGATCACCCATCCTACAGAAAGGCTCCCAGAAATCATGAAGGATAAACTACCAGACTGAGTAGTATTGAACCACTGGAACCAAGCTTCAAGACGAACAAAAGCCCTTTCTAAGAAAGAAACAATTTCTTCACTTTCCCTGGCAGTAAACTTGTTTTTCTTAAGGCCATCAAGTAGATCTGGAAAATCAAGAGGAAAAATTATTTAAGTCCTTGTAGGATGATCATTGATATCCACCAGCAAATATAAGGTGTTTAAAAAAAACAATAGACTAGTAATCACATTTTAAGGCTTGATTCACAAATCGTGATACATCTACACAGTTACTTCATTCTGTGTTGTCATATTTACAATGTAAAGGTCAAAACAATCATTGCTCCAAGGCAATATTTAGTTCATAAATCATTCTGGTATCGGTCATGCATATTACATGGGAATAACTTTTTCTTTAAAAGATCTTCCTGCTTAACACTAAATTTCAAGCTCCCCACCCAATTTTTAGGACATAAATCAGACGAAAACTCACCATGAATAACCAAAAAAAGAGTCGGAGGATTTCCATTTGATGGATATTGAACAACAAATTCATCTGGCACTTTACTGCGAATGCAAAAGACAATGTGAAGTTATCTTCATAACATTTTTTTCAACTAAAATTCAAATCTCCTATACAGATGCCCATTCAAATTTTAAGCTTTAAACCCACTAAAATCCTTGAGCATTAAATCTCTGTACCTTTGAGCTTCAGAACCAAGTATTTGTTCACGTGGAATCCATCCATCAATGTTCATTAAATCTAACCAGTGACCAATAATATCCAGTGATATACGCACATCCCAACGCCTGCTCCAATTGCAACCATGATTCAGTCATTATTTTCTGAGAATTTTCCAAATAAATGCATTCAATGAGGAATAGGTAACTCACCAAATCAACAATTGGTGAAAACCTTCATCCCATAGAAACCCCCTAGGAAAGAAGGGTCGACTTGGCACAGCGGTGTAAAGTTCAGCTGGCCAGTACGGAATAGAATCACCATGGCCTTTATGCTGCATGAAAGTACGGCCAACTGCATGACTGTCAGATGCACAAATTGAAGGAAGATAAAAAAACGAAACAATAATTAAATGCCAAAATAAAATGAATGTGTGCAACTTACTTTAGGATATGAAATTTTTGATTGGCCAAAAAAGTAACCAATTCCTCCCAACATATTCGCAATTGCAGCTTTGGCGACAACTATGGACTGCAAATCAAGCTGCATAAACAATAGAAAATACAAATATTCTATCACATCTTATACTGTCTTTTTCCAACTTGACAAACATACTTTTGTCTGAAGACACATTATATTGATGAGTACCTTGTCAGCTATATCAAAACGCTGCACAAATTGAGCATTGAATTCTTTCTCCTTCAATTGCATTTGGCTTGTGAGAGAATTTCCTGAAAATAACATACAGATCTGTCAATGATAAATGATTGAGAAAGACAAAAGAACATGACACCAACATATAAATCATGGCAGAGAGATTTTCTTGTTATTTCAAAATTTCATTATTCTAACCAGGTTTCTTCACTCTCATCACTATTTGTTAAATTAAACAATCAAGGGAACTATGCATTGAATACGACTGTCAGGAAACTTGAACTTTATCCATAAAAAATATGCATTGCACTACATTTCTTATAGAGTTATTATGGGTATGGAAGAAACTATCCATCTTACCTGGTATCTTCATCTTCTACATTTCAATTAAGGTATGCAGTCAAGCACTATTCCACGAGTGTAAAAAAAGAATCTAATAAAAGCACGGCTGGAACAATACTAGGAAAGAAAAGAGGGAGGCAAAAGAAACCTATAAGATTTTTCACGCGTTCTTTTACATGCGAATCTTTTGTCTCAGTTCCAGATACAAACACAATATCAGTTTTGAAAGGCACTCTTGCAGAAAGCTGCACAATATTACAAAAGGAGACAATGCACATTAAAACAAACATAAATATCTCATATAATGAACTAGCACACGAAGAAATAGTATAATCACACCATCACAAACCTGAAAAACTAAGATATTTGAAGCATCTTGAAGTGAGTCAGACAGCTGCAGTTGTCCATGTTTCATCAACTGGTAAAAGGCCAGAAAAGACAGAAAGAACTTAATGACAAGAATTACATATAAAGATCCAGATATGAACAATGGCCAGATCATGGAAAACGAGAGTGTACATGGGCTCCGAGATTTTCCTGTACAAGGTCGGATAAATTGTGAATATGAGGCGATCTAAATCCAGAATAATGGACTTCCAAACCATCCTAAAGAACACAGAAATAGGCCCTTGATTAGATTTTGCTTGAACGGGATTAAAATCACAGCATTTCAAAGACTATCAAACAGTTGCACCACCTTTGACTCTAAATATAGCTTCCAAGCTCCAACATCTCTTCTTGAACCTGATGCAAGAAGAGAATTTCCTCTAGCACCAATCACATCTGCTCCTAAGCTAAGAGTACTTCCTTTCTCATCAGCAATATAGAAAAACAGGTGCCCACCTCTCAGCATTTCATTAATCTGCTCAGAACTGCCATTTGCCAATAGGAAAATAAATTATGTAAATAATTAGAAACCAAAATTTTTCATTACAATAACTAGGATATTTCCATTGAAGAGGAGGAAAATGCAACATTCAACAGCAAGATGGTTATTACTTCTCACTTTGAACATCAATACGAACAGCCCAATCGCCTCCATATCCACTCTCTTGGCTCTTTGATTTCAAGAAACTCGTAGCCAGTTTCAAGTCTTGATCAACAATCACTTGATGCCCAAAATCACGACCATTATGCTGCGTCCAACCATAAGTGCTAAGATCATCCGAGTCTTGACACATATGTCTCAAAGCATACCTTCCATCTTTTATACCGATCCACATTAAACCCACAACCAAAGACCGCGGAGTCCTACCAAACAACCACATTTACTAACCACAACAAATTCTCAACACACAAACACAAGAAAACGCCAAAAAAACATTAAAAAGCACCAATTCTAATAAAAAAATCTACAGTCTTAAAAGATGTCTCAATTCTCATCTCGCCTACTTTTCACTATTCAGCACAATTTTTTCTTGAATAAATTGA
The DNA here is from genome assembly GCA_948193385.1 of Breynia disticha f. nivosa. Lineage (NCBI taxonomy): Eukaryota > Viridiplantae > Streptophyta > Magnoliopsida > Malpighiales > Phyllanthaceae > Breynia > Breynia disticha. The sequence continues at coordinate 25,445 of CANYCX010048044.1, forward strand.
CACTTCGCTCCATCTACATTTTCACTGAGCAACTCACTAAATCTACAGAAAAAATAAAATCCTCGGCTCAACTTTTATGTGCAATTTACTCCCAAGTCTAATTCAATAATTCTACCTCAAAGCTTCAAATAAACACTCCTACAACAAAATTTCCAGCATTCACAAAAATTCTCCAATTACCTAGCACGAATTCCGAAATAAACATGAGGCCTATAAGTTCCCCAGTACAAACTCTCTTTATGCTCTCCTTGAAACTGCACCAAACAATCAATCAACATACAAAGAATAATCAACGCCAATATTAATAAAACAAATACATTCAGAAATTCTCAATTCATAAAAGTAAAAAACCTTATTATTAACATTATTATTATCATTACCTGAGGAAGATCGGTGAGTTTTGGAGCTGGAAACGGAGTAATAACCCTCGGCGTTCCAGAATCGTCTCCGAAGCTAGGGTTTATGAGATTATAAATCAACACACAAATAACTAGAAACGCAATTACACCAATACCTATAACTATTTTAATATCCAAGTTAAAGATCCGAATTAAACTCGAATCAGTTCTTCTATCTCTACGCAGTTTCAAGTTCGGCTTTGTGTGATTTTCGGTTACATCAGTGAAGTTTTTCACTCTGCTCCGCGCGGTTTTTCGAGCTCGATCTTGTGTCATTTGTTGGATCGAAAGATAATCATATAAGAAATTTCGTTTTAATTTATAGCAATACGGAAATGAGGCTTGCAGAAGGAAATTTTGAAGTGAGGAATTTAAAGGCGGGTTGAGGGAGGGTGTTTGTTTGTGTCGTTTTATAGTCGGAGACTTGAGTGTCAACTGAAAGTGGAGCTGGGGATAATTAGTTATTTACAGTTATTTCCCCGTTTATTTTTTCATTTACAAAGAAGGACTTACAGTAATTCTAAATTATACTCCCACCCCAAAACAACTTTATATTCTTATTCATTTTTATTCTGGTCAAATTAATAATATTTTTATTTTTTTAATGTAAATTTATTTATTTAAATATTTATTATTGTATAAGTTATTTTTATTTTTATCAAATAAATGATATTTTTATCTTTTTTATGTAGATTTATTTATTTAAATATTTATCATTCAATTAAAATAGTTTATTAAATAAAAATAATATTGTAAAATCACATGACAACTACCACTTACAACTATCTTAACTATTAATTTTTTAATTTTTATCGCTCGTTCAAAATTTTCTATTTATATGAGACGAAGAAAATACGTGATTTTAACTATAATCCACAATGGCCTTACTTTATTGAAAAAATAATTTGGCTTTAATACCTCTTAATATTATGCGGTTCATATTATAGTCAAATATTATTAACATTGGCATTTGTGGAAAAGAAAAGTTGTCTCTTTTTTTTTTTTTTTCAAAAGTACCCAATGGTTTCAAAGAGAGTGAAAACGCTATACCCTTTTTATTTTTATTTTTTCAAAAGTACCCAATCGTTTCAAAGAGAGTGAAAACACTATAGTTGCAAAATCAGTAAGTTTTGACAATTATTTATCCAATGACATAATGAAATAGTATACGATTAGACACGATACGAATTTAATACAGAAAAAAATCATTCAACACGATTATGTTCCGTCAATCTAAAATACCGTCCAATTAATATCATTATACTATACCTTATAAGCTAATCTTTTGCATTCAATAACGTTATTCTCACAGTATACACTTATGCCACAATACAGAACTCAAAAAGACCTTGCACAAAGCATGATTATTTGGTTTGAACCACGAGATATTTTGGGCATTTCAGATTAATCTCCGTTCGAGTCGGCCAGGACCATAAGGACGGCAAAACTCTCCAAACCGAGTTTTAATGCAGTTGCGTACTCAGAACTCGAGATCTTTGCACATAGCATGATTATGGAAAACCCTATATGGTATACAATTGTAGAAAGGCTATCATATAAAATTGGTACAAGCAGCATGATAAAAGATTTCAGATTCTGCATCTCACAGCTAAGCAAGCTTAACTGTTCCAACACTACGAGCAGGGCTCAGCCTCCTCTTCCTTTCACTAAAAGTCCGCACCAAATTCGGCAGGCAGCGATGTGGCGTGTGAGCTCTTCGCTGTTTTCGGACACTGGAACTTATGTTTGGAGTTGTTCCAGTGCTCCAACTAGAATGTGGTCCGGATTCGTATGGACTTCTATCAGGATACAGAAGTGTAGGCTTCAATTCCAGGCTGCTTTGTTCGTTTTGGTCTTTCCCACGGTCTCTACCGAAGCTCTCTCTAAAGAGCTCGATTAGCTGCTTCTTTACTTCGGTAGGAGGCGTTTCGGGTATCGAATTGCGCGGCGGAGTGGTGACGAATGGAGGTTTTTCTTGCGCAGAAGTTTCTGTGCAGCAGCTATGGTGAAGTGGAGTTGTGCCACATGAAGGAGTGTCATCTGAATGTACACACCAAGTCAGGAGCCGATCACAGTGCAAAAGCTTTCAAGTCAGGCTACTTAAATGGAATTTCTTTTCAGGAAAATCTTACCACCATTAACACTTAGATAATCTTCGCAGTCAGAATCTAGCCATGGTTGCGAATCGAAAAACATCTCGTCCCTGTTACCTAGAGATTTGATAACCAGAAAGCAGCGCGATTAAACTGCTACTTTACAGAAAACAATTCATTCTGAAGATATATTTTCCCCTCAAAGTTGAGCAGGAAAACTCGATCAAATCAATAAGAACACTAAACAGAGCCCGTTTGAGAGATCAAAAAGAAGAAAACAACAACTAATACTTGAAAAATTGCAGACTAAAATGCCAAAAATGAGTGAAAGTAAATATACATGATGATAAAAACTCAGAATCATACTCATGTCTCGAAAACTCCGCTCAAGGGGCACTAAAATGCCAGTGTTGACAGTGTTCTCTTTAACTGGTGACTCAAGTTCAACACTTTTGCCTGCAGGATCAGAATACTTGAATTCCAAGGCAGGATCAGTGCCTTTCTGGGGAGTAACACAATTCCCCATATCAGAGAATCACAATGATCTTATACTTACTAAAGAAACCTGATATCAAGCTTGTTCATAGCATTATTGGTTTTGAGCTAGAACAACATAATAAAAGTTTGGTCACTCAACTAATTTCCTGAGAGAGAAGTAGATTGGTCTTGAAAGGGAAGTAATGGCATTTGCAGAAGTGGGTCCTTTTCAGAATTTGCCTTGCTTTGTTTTGACTTGTGTGTCCACTATTGTTACTGTTTCTTGGAGTGACAGAACAATAGGGGAAAGCTACTTTTGAGTAGTTTCATAATTAACCACAAGATCAAGTGGACATCCTTTGTTTCCTGTAATACCACAAGGATCTAGAGAGACAGAATTCATCTGCCCTACAAGGATCATAGGTATGGTTAGTGTTAAATTTTAATGGATCATAAACGTGTTAATCCAATTACGATCCAAACCCTTTATATTTTATCAAAACTCTCATAACTTTGTGTTGTGCCTTATCGGATTTACGAATCGTATCAATTTTTGCCGAATCTACTAGAGGTAAAAAGTCCTAGATTGAGGTCCACGCATAGACTGTTGCAGAGTTGGAGTAGTTTCGTGTCACCATCTTGTAGTTAGTAGTTAGGTTCTAATAGGTTTCGACAATGGCTTGTGGTATATAAATTTTTGGACAAAGATGGGAACAACTTTCTAACAACTGTTCGGTGCGCATAGTAGGGCAAGAACATAATTAAAACACCATCTGTAATTACATGTATAATCAAAACCAACTCATAAGAAAATGAAGACAAATCATTAATTAACTACGGATTCAGAAATTATTTTAAGGAGATGAAAATTAACGAACCAAACACGATGAAGAACGATAAAAAGACAAAACTATAAAAGCATACACAAGACTAATGAGCATCAAATTTGAATTTAAGCAATAATGATTCAATTGAAATATTTTCCCAGTTGAAAAAAGCCAATCGTTCTTGATGAAAGTGTAGAAAGTGATCATCAAATTCACTACTTTATGCCTGTGGAGCCTCCTTTGGTTACTTAGCAGCGTAATTTATAGTGCATCAGTTTAGAATTAGAGATAATATCAGTAGTAAAAGGGGTCAATCAGTACACTGAGGATGTAAGGTTCGATCCTGACTCTATAGTAGCGTTAAGGGAGACATAACCTGCTGATTTGCCAGACTCCAACAGAAATTTTCAGCCCTTGATTTGTGGATTAGCTCAATCATTTATCTAAAATTCGAACAAAAAGAAGAAGATGATGATGATAATGATTACTACAGCCATATTAAACCCTAAATCATTATCCCAACAATTTAAGCTATTGCCCATAAAGAGAACGCATATTCATGGAAACTTTTCCTCTTCCTTTGTTTTCCCTTTCCTCAAGTCTTATAAACCCTAAACCAAAATCCACAACTTCTCACAAAATAAATGAAGACTTTTAGAGAATTTTACTTTGAGTTTTTTTAAATAGGTCCATGAGACAAGAATTTACGACATTAGATGAAGTTAAAATAAATTTGAATTTTTTATTTATTCTATAAAAATAATTTTAATTTATGTAATCTTTAAAAATTAATTAAACAATATAGAATATAAAAGTACAATGCAATCCTGAACGATTTGATGGGCAGTATATTTTCCCTTCAACGGCAAACCATATTGTTTGTCAGCTACATAACTCTTGTTTGTCAGCTACATAACGTTGTTCTCACTCGGATATGGCGAACAAGTGGCGAGGGAGTAACCGTCTCTTTGTCGCGTTTATTTTCGCTCATATATTTTGTGTATTTTTCTGTATTACGTCTGTTTTACCGTATCTTTTTTTTTACAAATTTTAAGTCGTCTATTTTCATTTTCTAGATCCGTCGTCGTTATCACTAATCGTGAATAAAGCATAAACCAATAACGGCAAATTAAATGCAGTTAGTTATTCACTCCTGGAAATTACCAAATGCTTACCGGGAATAATAATATTCGAGAGGAATCGTTTTTGCAAGGAGAAAATATGAAAGCACACAACGAACCACCGAGCGCATAGATCAATTGGTGTAATATTGTTTTAGTTTAATTAGAGATCTCAAATTTGAGTTCTAAGTATGTAGCTGCATTAAAACTCGATTGGGAGAGTTTTGCCGCCCTTGTGATCCTGTCTGACTCAGACGGAAATTAATCTATGGTGTCAAATACCTCGTGGTTAAAAATAAGCACACAGAACGGACATGGCCAGCATTACAGATAAGCAAGAAAGAACATAAATTAACACAGTTGTGTTGCTACGGCATGGCAAGATACGGTTGAGGGCCTACGATGTTACCGACACCACATGCAATGGAATTCTACCAACGAGAATATCCTTCGTAAAGGACACAATTGGATACAAAACAACACATCAATAACATCAATGAAACTAACTATATATATGAGGCACATGGATTACAACGATTGATATTGCATATTCTCAATTGTAGTTTGTCTGAAACTGCCATTTTTTCACTATTAACAAGACAGTGTAGTCCAAGAGATTGTATAAAAAGAACATAATCTTCAGGAGTTGTGAAGGATGGATCGGAAAGGATTGGAGGAAAATGGGACGAGAACGAGGAGCTTCCGGTTTGAGGACTCCAGTAGTAGAAGAGCTTTCTTGAGGAGTTATCCTCTTCAGTGGGGAAAAGAAGAAGAAGAACAACAAGAAGAACAAGAACAAGAACGGAAAACTGAGAAAGAAACGATCAGGATCGATGCGAAGAACGGTGAGAAGAAACCCATCAAGGAAATACTGCTGTCAGTATTTCATTGGGGTGAAGGAAAGTTTCTGGTCTTGAGGAGATTCAAGAATAAGCTCAACGTATATGTCATAGCTTGTATCCCCATCAGCTTTAAGCGTCCTACTGCACTAATTGCAGCTTGAGATACAGTTTTTTCTCCTTCTGGTTGATACCAAATATACTGCATGTGTACATTGAATAAAGAGTGCGAATATAGTCTTTATTACCATTCTTTTTTAACCAAAACAAAATCTTCGATTTATTACGCGTGTTAACGGGTAACACTACTTCAACGTCATGTTTGTGAATGATCAGTCGTTCACATTGAGTGTTGAATCTAGAACACCTGTAACACCAGGATATAGAAGAAAATAAGTAAACAAAATTTTATTTTGTCACGATATCCCATCAAAAAGGGCAAAAATTTAAATAACATATTCAAATAAATGGTATGGTGTGGTGTGGTGCGGTTGTTCCAGTTATGTGCTACGAAACCTCGCCAGAACTTCCCTACAAATTCTAATCCCGACAGTGGTGAAGTTTGCATTACAAAATTTCAGCTTTGCCTTTATACAAGACCTCCTTGTGGCAACAAAAACTTATTCCCATTTTACGTTCCAATTCTTTCAAGATTCTCAGACACAGTCTTCATTCGTGGTCGAATCTCAGGATCACCTTCAGTACAAGCTAGAGCAACATGGAAAACTGCAAGAACTTCCTTTTTGGCATGGACTTCCTGAAGCAAAACAGAGTCAACCATATCAGATAGTGGACATTCTTCTTGAAACCCTTTTCGGACCCACTTCACAATATCAGGAACTTCAACAGAAGTTGAAGTAGTAGGGGAAAATTCAGGAGATTTTCCAGTGAGCAGCTCGAGTAAAACTACACCAAATGAATAAATGTCCCATTTTTGTGTAGGTCTACTTCCAGGAACACGAGCTTCAGGAGCGCGGTAATTGTTAGTCCGATCTGTTTGGACCGATTTTAAGTATGGAAGTGCACCACCTATGAATCCACCTGATGAAGATGGGTTGTTTCCAGTAATGTTGATGAGTCTGGTCAGGCCAAAATCCGAAATGTAAGGTTGGAACTCGTTGTCCAGGAGAATGTTGGATGGTTTGATATCTCCATGGACAAACTTTCTTGGACTGCATTCATGGAGATAAGCTAATCCTCTAGCTGTTCCCTTGGCAATTCTTAGTCTGGTTGACCATGAAAGACTTGAAGATGGCTGGCCATTTCTGCCTGTAAATTGAACTTGGTTATTAGTTACAGGGAATCAATCTTCTCTGGAAGAAAACAAATGGTTGCATAAACTAACGAATATGGATATCAATGGAGATTGATTTACTTAAGCCTCCATTCTAGACAATGTAATAACAGACAAGCAGATAAGATTATTAATTACGAGGACAGCCATATAAATGAGATTCCATTGTTATGCAGTGTATGTATTCTTCCTTATCACTATATTGAATGTTACTATGAATAATGATGGTTGAGGGTTGACCACTTTTGATTCATTAAAGTTGGAATTCAGAGTCATAAATTGCTTCCTCATTTGGTTTATCAATGCACAACTAAAAACTACCTCATCATATTTTTTTTTACATTATTTAAGATAATAATTAATAAAATATAAATAAATTAACTAAAATATTTTTTTTTCGTATTAGAACTTAAAAGTGTAAGCTAGTATTCTTTCTTCTGTATAAAAAATATCATTTTTCTTTCTATAACAAATAATAAAAAAAATAGTAATTATTGATTTATTTTGAATTAATTATATTAAAAACAGTACATTTAAAGTATAAATACATAAAAATTCAACAAAAAAGCCGTTAAAACAAAAAAATTTATAAATGTGCTTTAAGAAAATTTGTATAAAAAATAGTGAGTAACAATTATTTTAAGACATCTAAAATATTATTTTGAATATAAAAATTTAATATAAAATGAGGTAAATTTTAGTATGAGAATTGTCCTTAAAACTCTAAAATTTAGTACAATAAATACTACTCTTTACAAAAAAATCATATCTAATAATATTAATTTATTATTTTATTGAATCTGCTCTTTTAAGGGTATGAAACTAAAAGCCGCGAAACAGAGAGCAGCAGGAACATTTATTTGAATGTGAAATCATATCCAGAAATAGACCACCGGACGCGTAGATCAATTGGTGTGAGATTATTCTAGCTTAAGTAGAGATTTCGAGTTCGAATTCTGGGTACGCAGCTGCATTAAAACTCAGTTATGAGAGTTTTGCCACCCTTGTTGTCCTGCCTGACTTGAACGGAGATTAGTCTGGAGTGTATAAGATATTCAACCAAATAAAAAAATATCCAGAAACAGGAAAAGTGGGCCATAATCCTAATAAAAACCAATGGCATTGAGATTGAGGCATCCCCCACAGCATTTATACCCCACGCTTGTACATGGGATGCGTTAAAGCTGCTGGAGTGGTTGGTAACTCTCACCCCCGATGGTCCTACTCTTCGGTGGATATTCTATTTCCCCAACATGTGCCGCTCCAATCCTACGCTACCACCCACTTCAACTTTTACTCTCCATACAATATAGATTCCAATCATTGAGGTGAACTTTAACATGACCTTTTTTTTAAGAGACTCAATAAAATATTGTATAGTAATTGTAAAATATACGATATCGTGCCAATTCGTAGATCGGATCGAGTTTTAAAACACTTGTAGCGATAATAAGCAAAAGTAAAAACTCGAGCACGGAGAATCAAAAGGAAGTAGAAATGAGGTGTGGAGTGGTAGTTGGTAGGCCACGGCCCAATGGAACGATCAAGGATCAACCATGCTTAACTCATTATACCTTAGCATGTGTGTGAATTTATTAAAATAAAAATTGTGTAATTTCTATGTGCGAAATTAGTTGGTTTGTCTAAGATACGCACGTCACGTCGTTAAAATCGACTTAGCGTTCTTGTATTTACGTGGCGTAAGAGGACATAAAAACGAAAAGAAAGGAATGATGGAAGAAAATAACAATGCAATGGATTAGAAAAGGAGACTGACCTCGAAGAGCAATAGCCAAATTTCCATTGGAGATAAAATCACTAATGAGAAGCTTCTCGTCAGGAGCCCAATAATAAGCTCTTAGCTTAACAACATTAGGATGTTTAACCTTCCCAATAGCCTGAACTTCTGCAACAAACTCCTTATACCTCTGTTCTCCACCTTCTCCAAGTCTCCTCACAGCTACAGGAATTCCATTTCCAAGCACAACCTTGTAAACTATCCCTAACCCACTTTTCCCTAACACATAAGCTGAAGCTCTCAGTAACTCGTCAATTTCAAAGCTGAACCCTTTATCAATTGCCACTAACTCTCCTTCATTTTTGCCTTTCTCAGACTTCTCAGGATCTTCCAGGTCGGAATCGTCCTTTCGAAACCCGACAATGCAAGAACATAAGCTGCATTTTGTTGGTTTCTCATTCCCTCCGAGTTTAGTCTTTCCTGTACAACTGCAGCCATTTGAATCATCCTTGTTTTTCCAGTACATGTAAACTATAACTAAACCAATAAAAGCAACTCCTGCTGCATCACCAACTGAGATTAATATAATCAATCCTGGACTCAGACCTTTCTTGGAACTGTTATCTGATTCTGGAACTGAATTCTGAGTCTCTGATGATGCCGGAGAGGAAGCTTTACATGATTTTTGCAGTGGAAAACCACATAAGAATGGATTGTTGAGAAAAGCAGTAGGTCCTTGATTTGCAAAAGACCCTGTTTGTGGTATTTCACCACTTAAATTATTGTTCCTAAGATCAAAACTAACTGAAACTGGTAAATTCCCGAGTGATCTTGGAATTCTACCTGATAAGTGATTAAAAGAGAGATTTAAAGTAGTAGATAAAGAACTAAGCTCCCCCATATCATTAGGAATTGAACCATTAAAGCTATTGGAAGAAAGATCAAGTTGGACCAAATTGTTAAGTTCAGGCCAAACTCCAGCTGGAATTTCACCTGAGAACTTATTATGTGCAAGAATCAGTCTTTGCAACTGCTTACAATTATTTAAATTTCCAGGTAAAGGACCAGACAAAGAATTATTGGAAAGATCAAGGTTTTGTAATCTAGGAAGATTACAAATGGCAGGTGGTAATGGACCAGAAAGATTATTACCGTACAAAAAGAGACTATGAAGTGAAGTAGCATTAAAAAGATCACCAGGGATTGACCCATAAAAGTTATTGTTGTGTAAGTTGAGACGTCTGAGATAAACAAGAGTTCCAAGTTCTGAGGGAATGTAGCCATGGAGATTTTTTCCTGACGCAGAGATTCCAACCACACGAGGGTCTGAAAAACCTGTTATATTCATACAAGAAATGCCTGTCCAACGACAAGGAGTTGGATCATTTTCATTCCAGTCTGAAAAAACTGAACTATCTTGATCAACTGCAGATTTGAGAGAAAGAAGTGAGAGGCCATCAGGAGTTAAGGAAAGAGAAGAGTTTAAGTGTAAGAGAAGAAAGAGTAAGGATAAAAGTGTTGTCATTGGTGGAAATGTGGTTGGTTTTGTGGTTTGAAGGAGAAGATAGGAGAGAAAGAGAGGTGTATTTACATAGAAGAGAAGGGAAGAGGAAGAGAGTAGAGTTGGTTGTGGGGATTTATGAGAAAGAGACTTGAGAAAGACGAGATTTTGATGAAGGTGAGGCCCACGAAGAGTTGATAAGAGAAGGGGATCGTAGAAGAAAAGCAATTGTAAAGTTGTCTGTATATAACCACGAATTAAGGCAAAGAGTCTCGAGGAGAATTTTCAAACAAACATATCAAAGTCTGTATGTTTCTTCTAATGCCGTCATACAGTCAAAGATCAAATTTTACACCTCAGTGTACTAGTTGACTCTCTTTAACGTTGATCTCACAGGCGAAAACGTAATATGTTGGGTCATATGATGTGAGAATGATGTACCTTATGTTTTAGTCGTCTTTGTCTTCTTCTTTATAGCTTCTAACAATTCAATGTTCCATTATTCTTGCAAATTTAGGAGGTCAATCCGAAAATTCAATAGTCTGATCATTAAATTGGTCTGAATTTACATTAAAGAGTAGAGATAAATTAAACCTCATAAAATCCATTAACTAATACGATCGAACTGAAAACCCAATTAATTAGACCAATTTATATTGTTCTGATAATATTTAATAATTTTTTATTTTAAATTATTATATTCAACAATTATTATTTTATATAATGTTCAACCATCCCGTCTAACTAATAATTCACTGCTTGAACTATTGAGATTTTAATTTTAAAAAAAACTAGTGAGATTTTCAATTGAATTTGCTAACCGAACCGAATTTAAATCTCTCTCTGGTAGTGTCATTAGGTTCTTTAACCCAACAAAGGCCTCCAAATTGCATCACCAAATCCATTTTTTTTGTCTAAGCTCCAGTATTCCCAACTCATTAAGCCGAGACTATTTCGATTCGAAGAGGAGTTCTGGGTGGTTATGTTCAATTTTCCTCCCAAGAGGCGTTGTGGGGGATCGAACCGCAATCCGCCCTACCAAATTCAGTCCCCATTACCACTAAATCAAGACACGCTTAGTTATCACCAAATCCATTGGATGCGGCCGAAACGAAGTTCGTTCACATATCATTCGAAAGTCTAGTGTATTAATGTCAATAAATAAACCTTAAATCACCCAATTATTTGAAACATCGTATTAAATACACAGTCCAAAGTCTCTTTCCATTACATGATAGTGCCCAAAAAAGAGCTTTGTAGTCCCTTTTCATGCCAATCTTATTCATGGAACAAACTCCACTTTCTCCATATAGAAGAAGCATGATATCTTCGTTGACACTTGTGTTTCACATTTACTTCATGCACTCGGATTTCTTTGTTGGAAAGGCTAAGTTAAGATGAGTTAATTATTCGGGTAAGAATGATTAAATCTCACTCTCAATCATGAAAACATGCTTAGAAGCTAACAAACACAAAGGATGTTCTTTCCGCCTTGTTTATAATTGTAGCGCTAATAATTTCTGATATGATAACACGGCTAATGAGTATACGATTGGATATGATGTAAATGATATGAATTTGATTTTTTAATGTATATGTCATAAATAATGGGATTTGATAAAATAATCACTGACACGATTGCAACTGAATAACCTAAATTATCACCCCTGGTGATGAAAAAAATCCAACGGGAACAATGAACCGTGAATCGGCGGTGTAGTTCCTTTTTAGTGGAAAAATCGAACAGACGAATCGAACCAATCCGAATCATAGGTTCGAGAACCAAAACCAAAATAGAATCCATTGAACCGTATACCACACAATCCGATTCTGATTCTAATTTTTCCAAACAATGAACTGCCTACTTCAAACCGAACCGTTTTTGCATTTCTAGTCACCCCTATATAATTGTTTGCTTATGTATGTTTCTTTCCACTTTGGAGCAGTTGAGATTAGAGCTTTTTTTTTTTTCTGAAAGCAAAGAAAGTGGTATGGAGTATATGTAGTGTAGCATGTGGAATGAGACATATTTTAATTAATAAGACATCTCAAATTGATTTATTTTATTTGTTTTGGTAAGTACTTAGTGATATGAGTGCTTTAATGCTAGACATGAAATATAGGAAATGAATTGCTAATAATTAATGCAATATTTGGAGAGAATGACAGATGGAAATAAGGAAAAGCAAGAGTACTTTGCTTTGTATTTATGCCAGATGTAATTATGTACCCCTTTCTTCTCAATTTATTTAATACAGGACTGTCATTTTATTTTTTTAAAAACAAATAATATTTTTTATTTCACTTAATTCTACTCGTAAATAAAAATAAAATAAAAATTACAACAAAAATTAATACAAATAAAATATTTAGTTAAAAAATCTCACTTAAATCAGAACACAAAGAGTATATTGTGCTTTAAAAGTCAGACCAATTTGGCCAATTAGACTAGAAACTGAGTGACATGGTCATCAAGCTGGTTCAGACTTGCATTAAAGACCGAAGATACATTAGACCCAATAAAAAACGTCAACCCGATCAATCAAGTTGAAAACTCAGTTGGCCGAACCAAAAAACCTGACCAGTTGAACTGATTTACATAAATTTTATAATATTTAATAACTATTCTATTTTAAGTTATAGTATTTAATAATTATTTTTTATATGATCATTATTTATCAGATACGATCTATAATCCAATAATCAAAATAATAACTTAATGATCTAATTCATAGTCCAAATCGCAAGCCGAACAATATGGTATATTGTATGACTGATAAAAAAATCACCAAACCACCCAAATCGACTAAACCAAACCGAAATTTATGGTAATTATCATAAATGGATAAGTTGGTGGTTAGATTTAGAGCAAACTACTAAGAGTCGTTTGGTTGGTGCTTTTAATTTTTAAAAATTTACTCTCAACCAAACCGATCCACTATCCACTTATCTTTAAAAAAGTTAAGTATATACCATTAATTAAAATTTTTCTAAACCTTTTTTATTCATCACGTTCTAATTAATAAACCATTGTATATAATTTTTTTAGATCGTAAATAAAAGAAGCGAATGAAAGTAAAGATTAATGAATGTGATTTTATTTTAATATTTTATTAGAGTTGAATTAGAAGTGAAACATTGTTTTCCGTTAGTTGTTATGTTAATTTGAAGTAAATGTTAAGCTGTTATTATTTAAATTGAAGATACTTTTTTTTAAATTGTAATTTATAACTTAATATTTTTTAATTAATTATTTTAAAATTTTTAATATATTTTTTGATTAACCACTCAAATCGAACTAACCGAACCACTATTTAGTGGTTAGGTTTGGATGGATAGACTAATAAAGTGGATAGGTTAGTGGTTGATCATTTACCTAACTAATAAAGGTAGATAGGTTAAATTGTTTGGACAAATAACCGACCAAATTTAATCACGATCGGAGGTTATTGATGATGGCAATGAGGGTAGGTCGTATCCACCAGACTACCACTAATCGGGTCATACTCATTACACACAAATAGTCATATGCATAATTTCTTCCACTACCATGTCTCCTTCATTCTCAAAGTTGAGACCATCCATTTAATTTAATGTAAATCATTTGACTGAAGCCTCATTATTAAGTAGCCGATTGTTTCTTCACCATACAATGATTACCTATTCTATTCTATTCTATGTACACAGCAATGCCCACCAACCTAAGCTAAGATCACACCACTATGCCACCACAGGACTTTGAAGACCAGTCATGAGATTTTTTGATATTTTGTGTATATTTTATTGAAATTTTAAAAATTATATAACATTAAAACTACTTGTTTTTAACAAATTAAAGAATCTAATTTATTTTCCCTACATCTAATATTTAAATTAAAGGTGTAAAACAATTCGAAACCGGAGCTAACCAGTTTCGACAGTTCGGTTCTGATTCGGACATTTTATTTCAATTCTGATTTTTTTCAGTTCAAGTTCGATTTTACACTAAAAATAAACTGAACTGGCAGTTCACGATTCTTTATACTAAAAATTAACCGAACTGGCACTTCACGATTCATTGTTCCTAAAAATTGGAATCGAACGGCGAACTAATTAATTCCAGTTTCAAAACTGACTTTTCTTTTCTTTTTTTTAAATGGTTTGAAAGGGAAGCTCTTTCCCAAAAAATCGGACAAGGCGCCAGTGCCATATTTCTGATTCGCCTATTCTGATTCAAATTTTTTTTCACCTGTAATTTGAACTTTATTGCCTCGTTGATATAAGTAGTCTCATATCAAAAGCTAGTGCCAAATTTTAGTTCACAAAAGTGGATTTTGTTTTCACAAACTACGTAACTTCATAACTCAAATGCTTTCACGATTGTTTGTCTATAACCTACTATTTCTGGTTGTACTCTTTTGCTTCTCATCTTGCCTATAAATATGCTAGTGAATGCTCCTATTTTGGAATGAAGATAAACATGGCCTTCTTCCCCAATAAGAGAACAATTTCCACTTTCCAATAACATTTTATGAAAATGAAAGAACAAAATTTTATCCCTTTTGTGCTTGAGAATTGGAAACAAGTCAGCCAGAATTAACCACTTCATAAACATTCTTAGCAAGTCAGCGAAAGGAGAACCAGGAAGCATTAAAGAGAGCATTATGGTTCTAATTCCTGATTCTTCAATAAGATCACTTCTATCCTTAATTGGAACAAGTAAAATTGAAAACAACACATGGCTAGCAGTTTGTGCACAATCGATATATCAAAGAAAGGATATATTTCTAACCAAATTCAACTTGAGGGCACTGCTGCTTCAGCCATTTCCTGTTCGACTGTATTCGGCGTAACTGGATAGTATTTGTAGTGGAGTTCTCCAACATCATCACCAGAAAGCTTCTTCCAGCCATTCGGTCCCACGTAATACACTAATCACACAGGAAAATTCACTAAAATAAGAATCTAGAGTGCTTCCAGAGGACGCTAATAAAAAAATCAAAACATCAACAGCAGAACAAAACTACAGAACAAAACTAGACGCTGAGGAAGTAACAAACATTAAACACAAAGCAAGTGAGAGTAAGAATTTGTTTTTACCACTAGCAACTCCACCGCTAGCACCATCACGAAATGTGGCATGATAAATGGATCTTCTGGCCAGCTCTGCAGCTTCTTCTACGGACATGTCAAACTTGTACCTATAAACAAAAAATATTAATGTGAAAAGGTGGTTCAAAGTTCATCGACAAGAGCAAGTAAATAACATTAACTATGAACAAATAATGAGGGAACTCACCCACTATCCAGTACACCATAAGCATATGGGGAACCAGAACCAACAGAGAATTTCATTCCTTTCAACCTTGTTCCATCATTGTCCACATAATAAAGGCCAGGGCCCTGTATCAAAGAGGCAGCACAGGTTATACAAGCCAACAAAGACAGTCAACTTTAAGTACTTCAGCTCATGTGCAATACCGTCTCATCCCATCCGGCGATCATCGTACCAACAGATAGACCCATGCCACGATATGAGTAAAGTATGTTTGCAAGAAGCTTTGAAGCCCCTGTAACTGAAATTCGACGTTTGTTTGCCAATTCATGCAGGCGGCACTGAATAAAAAGCAAAAAAAAATCTGAGAGCTTGAACAAGTAAAGGAACTCAGATTTATCATGCATATGAATGAAACAACCATGACATCAAGTTTAATAATTGGCAGTACAAAAATATGTCCTCATCCAACCACATTACTAACCAGATCTAACACATGTAACTGAGATAAACAAATTATTCAATCTGACAATAAAGAGAAGACTTGTTCCACCTAAAGGAAATCCTTACGGAGAATCTTATAAACAATCGAAATTAATTCCCAGCCTTCCATATGCAAAAGCAAAACATTGAAGAAAATAACACTAATGCATTACCTTAATCCCCAGATTCCTATGCCAAAACTGACAATCAGCAGCTCCTCCAGCCATAGTACCGAGCATGTAAGGGTTGATTTCAATGATTTTCTTCACCGACTGAGATGCTGAAAAAATTATATGAGTTCAAATAATTGCCAACACAGAAAAGTATACTGCAATATACAAGTTCACATAGTACAAACTACACAATAAATCAAGTCATATTGCAGAAACACTACACATCAGATCTTCTCACATTTTCTAAACCTAGAAGTAAAAATTTTAGACATATTACAGAAAAAAAGGACGAAACGCAAACAATTATGCCAGGGAACAATGAACATACAAATATATCCTCCCATGCTAGCTCGAGAATCAGCAGCGACCATGACACCTTCCTTGAAAATAAAAGCAAGTGTCGTAGTCCCTTTCGCAGGCTTTACCATTTGTTTCGCCTCCATCTGAAACCCATCAAACTGTGCAAAACGAAAACCAACCATCAATTCCTATCACCATCGCACAGTACATAGATCAAATCAAACAAACCATTCAAAACACTAACATCAGAAGTCACAGGAAGATCAAATCCCTGCGCAGTAGAAAACCCGGAAGAAAGCTCAGAGTTCATTCCAAAGAGTGGAGACCTCGATTCGAGACCAGAAGTATCAAGCTTCATCTGCAACACAATAACCATAAGCTTCAGAATAAAACATTTCCACAACAGAAAAACGAAATTTCCTGAAAATTAAGCTATGAATATTCAAAAAATACTAACTTCATCTGAAACACAACAACCACAAAGCTTCAAAATTTACGAACCAAAACATTCCACGACAACAAAGAAACGTGAACTCTCCCTAAAATTAAGCAATGAATATACAAAAAAAAATACAAACTTTCCCTAAAATTAATATACTAAATCGAAGAAGGGGATTAAACCCTATAAATCGAATTGGATTAAAAAATGTGTGGAAAAGAAAATTTGAAAAAAAAAGCGTACCTTTAAAGAGTGGAATTGATAATGGAGATGAATTAGAGGAAGAAACTGCGAGATCAATAATGAATAAGTAAGTGCTCGTTCACTGTAAGCTGGTGATTTTAATCGCCCATGATTCTTTTCTTGTTCAATGGGCAAGAAGACGAAAATGGGCTTTAATTGGGCTTTTAATATTAGGCCTTTTATGGACTTGTATTCTTGAGGCCTAAGCCTAATTGTTAATACCGGGCCTAAAGCATTTTGTTAGAGTTAATTACCTGAAATGTGTCTCTTTGTTTGTCTATTTTAAAAAATATAATCATTCAATAAATGCATTTTTTGCTTGTTTATTTTGTAAAAATGCCTATTTAAAATTTCATTCTCATGTTTATGCCTAATTCTTTTTTTTAAAACATGGAAAGGGTATTTTAGTACCCTAATTTTTCCTTTCCTCTTCTTATTTTCTCCTTTACAGCCGTCACTCTCATTCTCTCCTCCCTCTCTCACGTTGATCTCTCTCCCTCCACCTCCTCTCTCAGCCACCGTCCGTCGCTCCCCGCCGCCGCCCTGCGACTCTCTCTCTTTTTTCATCTTCTCCACCGCACACTTTTCTCTCTCTCGCATGACCCAAGCAGCGTCGTCGCCTCCCTCTCCCTCGCGTCCTTTTTTGTTCGATTTGTTTTATGTGATTTTCAGATTTTCGACTTGTTTTCATTTTTAATTAGGTTTTTATTGTTATAGTTTGGATTTTTGCTCTGTGTTGTCTTATTCATTTGAATTTTGTTAAACTATTTTTTATACTTTTTTCAGAGATTCTGCTGTAATTCTCAAGCAATATGTGTATTATGTGATCTGTTTGGTTCAGACTCAGTTTAAATGATCAATGTTGTACTTATTTGAACAATACGCAGCTTGTTTATTTTTTTTGAACTAAATTGTTGTGTGATTGCTTAAATTGTACTCTTTTGTTTTTTTAACTAATCTAGGCTTTAATTTAGAGTTTCGTTAAACTGATCAGAATTGCATCTTTTTGAATCTTTTTTAGAACTAGCCTGTTCTTTAATTTGAAAATTTGTTTTTAGTTGGTCAAATTTGTACTTATTTGATCAAATTTGTACCTGTTTGAACTTTTTTGAACTAATATGTGTTTACTTCGAATTTTGTTCAACTAGCTTCAACCATTGTTTCTTTTTGTTTGTTTAACTGGTGAAATTTGTACTTATTTGGACATTATTCAGGATGTTGAATATATGTTCTCGATAAAAGAACTTTTTTTGGACATATTGTGGAGAAAATGAGGTTGAACATAATTGATCAAAATTGGACATAATTGTTCTAATTTTAATATTTCTTAAAAGATCATGTCTTTAAATAAGTTTTTTTAAGACAGATGAACATTGTTGATCATTTTATTTATGATTGACTAATACAGACTAAATTGTACGATTTTTAATAAATAATATAAAAACAAATTAAAATGAATAAAAATAAAAAATCAGGTTAACTATTTCAAAATCGTGAACTTATTTGAACTTTTTTGGACTTAATGAGGGAAATAAGAGATTAGATTCTTTTCTGACTTTCCCATTTTGTCCTTAATAAAAAATCTGGGCATTAAACCAATCGTCATAAAAAAAAGTAGGCATTTTTAAAATAAGTTTGAGATGAGTGCATTTTTGCAAAACTCAAACTATCATGTTGTATATGTGTTAGAAACCCATTTTGTTAATGGAAAAATTATAGAAATGAACAAATTTGTGTTTAAAATGGTAGGAATGCAAGATAAGTTTGTTCATTTCTTTTAATGCCAGTTAAAGTTTTGGAAATATGACAATGTACGATTTTGAGTTTGCAATTGTAAATATGTCAAGGTATGTTTAGTGTTCATCGTTGTTCGTTATTGTTCATATGTCGAAAGAACAAAAGGTAACATTTTTGTATATAGAACATGAAATCTGACATTCATATAATTGTGAACTATAATTTTTTTCAATAAAAAAATCAACAAAAATAAACAAAATACACTAACATTATATCATTCAAAACTCAAAACATAGTAGTTTATATAATTTTGAGATAATTACCTCCAGTGTAACTTTTTAAGTTTGCTTTTTGAGTTTTGGCACTACACGTTTGATTATTGAGGTTTTGAGTATAGTTTAAATTGATTTTATTATTATGTTATTTTACTGTAAACATATTACACTTTTAGTCAAACCATATCTCACACGTTGAAATTTGAAATAAAAAGATATTGCTGCATTAAATGGGCGTCCTTTAATGTTATATTATGCATGTGAACGTTTGTGATGAAGTGTCCGTAAATACATATGTCAGCCTGTGCATGTGAACTTATCTAAATTACAGTGGTTTGTGATGAAGTGTTTGTGGAAATATATGTGAACTCCGTGCATGCGAACCTATGTGAACATCTTATACTTTTTCTAAAGTACTTCCTCAGTCTCATTTTTATAGACATTCTTTCTATATTAGTTGTCTTAATATATAGGCAACTTTCTATTTTCATATATATCATTTATTGTTTGAAAGTCATTTTTACACTTATTAAATTAATGACATTCTTATATTTCCAATACAAAATTATTAATACAATTACTTACTATCCAATTAAAAAACTTCATTGAATAAGGATAATATTGTAAAAACACATGTTAACTACCACTTATAACTAACATAACTACATGTTTCTTAATTTCCGCAACATGTCCAAAATCGCCTATCAATGTGGGACGAAGGGAGTATCATTTTTCAATCATATGTGAACTTTTGTTTCAATCATATGTGAAATTTTATTTTTTTAAACTTGATCATGTGAACCTCTTAACCTTAAAACATGCGTTAAGTGGATTATAGTTTTGTGAACTTGAGCTTGTGAACCTTTGTAAACCTTAGAACAAGTGTTTTAAATGAAGTTTTTTTAACGTGAGCATGTGAACATTTGTGAACCTTAGAATGAGTGTGAAGTGATTGAGTTTTTTTATGAACTTGTTCATGTGAACCTCTGTGAACTTTAAAACATGTGTTTAAGTTGATTATATGTTATGTGAACTTGTGCATGTGAATCTTGTGAACCTTAGAACGTGTGATCAAATACATATATATGTTTATGTGAACTTGTTGATGTGAACCTTTGTGAATTTTGGAAAACAAAAACTTTAAGATTTCATCTCTATCGTGAAATTCTAGAAAATTGTGGGATTATGGAATTTTGATAAAAAAATCGACTTGAAGATGCAATCAATAAGAATGATTTCACTTGATTTCATACCTGGGTTGAAGCACACTAGCTGATTTTTTCAAACATGATTCTTCATCGATTTTCTTTAATTTTTGAAAAAAATAATAATTTTGGATTGCTTTTTGATTTCTGCAATTGATAATTGTCACTACAAGAAACATGTACTTTTAACGACCAAATTTTTTACGAGGGGTAAAAAATTGGTCGTTACAAGTAACGAGAGGTTGATTTTTGGTCGTTAAAAAGAATTATACATAAAACCAAAATTCTAATAACGACCAA
>CANYCX010048105.1:0-16523 GCA_948193385.1 Breynia disticha f. nivosa
GCAAGCATTAAAGACACCATTCTACAAACTCATACATGTTCCCAACAACAAGCTTTATCAAAACAAGCCACCATAACATTCTTAGTAACTTAACCAAACATATTACATGTCATCCATCATCATCATAACCATAACTCCTTCAACACAAAATCAACATACACTTAGAGGATCAACACCACAATCATAACCTCAATATAACCATTGATCATACTTTTTATATCATATACATAACATAACCATGATCTTATTTGCATCAAATCACAACATACTAACCCAAGAATACATCATGAATGCATATGTATGCGAATGCCACAATGCAACATACAATGCCATGCTCCAGAGTCTTCACATTTCAATAGAAAGTCCATTCTCTTTTTCGCATATTGGCTACGAGGCCCCTGTTTTAATTGCACTTTGGCCACAAGGCCCCATATCATAATAGAGAGAGTACACTCTCTTTGCGCGTATTTGGCCACAAGGCCCCTGTTTTCATTTAAGCAGAGTCCACTCCATTCGCGCATAATTGGCCACGAGGCCCCAACATGAACATACATAAAATGCTCATGCATATGTCAACATATAACATCATTACCACATTCCTCACTGCAAATCCAAAATGCCACGTTTCATTCACCATCTTGCCATAATATTTCCACAAAGATTATTACACAATTAACCACTTCTCGTCAAAATAGCTATCAAGCCTGCACCATTCTTTCATTATTAAATCATAAACACAAAACATATCGCATTCATCACGTCTAGCAAGCATACAAACCAACCACTCTCATTAGTAAGCATTTAAATGCATAACACACATTTATATGTTTATCAAATCCCAATTCATTTGAAATCTTACATCAAGAAGCATACACAAGAATCTACCATTAACTAGCAAAACACAATAAGTAAGTGGCAAAAAGCACTTACCTTAGGTTCTGAGGTTCGATCCGTCGCCTGATTCCCGAGTTAGGTTCTGAATGTCGTTAACTACACACATACAATCACATTTCCTATCATTTAACACACAATGTACATTATTTCAACCTCTCATATAGATTTCTATCCAAAATCCCAAAGCTTTCCAAAATCCTAATCTCTTAAATCTCACCAAATTGTATGTTTTTGGGTTAATAGCTTAAAAAATCATGTTTTATATTGAAAACCTAACAAAACCCTACCAAATGTACCTATTTTCCATCACATTCTAGCTCAGGATTGAGGATTTACCTTGATTCCTGTCACTTGATAACCAGAGGGAGGAAGACACGATTTGAGTCTAATTGTGTTGTTAATATGGTGGAAATCCGTTGTTCTTGGTAGGTTTGATGGGTATGAAGGTGGGAGAGTGTTTCGGTGGTTGGGAGGAAGTTATGGCTCGTTTAAAATGTGTTTTGGACATTTAATGACATGTCCAGAGTCCCGATAAAGTATTTTTGATGGAAAAACTAATGTACGTGAACAAAACGTAGAAATTATACTAACATAATGAATAACATACATTATTCTAGGGAATAACGTACGTTATTCCACTTCAGTCTGCAACACTTAGCAAATTTTGACCTTTCTCCACTCTGAACATAGCCGTATGCTTCCATACATTTAGCCCTAACATAATTCTTTGTTATTTCATATTAAACGAACATTTTTCGCGGCGTTACAACTCCTCCCCCTTAGAAAATTTTGTCCTCAAAATTAAACAAGTTAGGTTTTTAAGAATTCAAACAATAATTCAAACCACAACAACATAACTCCACTCTAACAGTTAACTCTAATATCCAACTTAACATTAAAACATAAAACATCAATAAGGCTAAAAACATACCTGAACACATCAAGTTTCGGGAAACAAATGTGGGTACCGCACTTGCATATTGCTCTCCACCTCTCAAGTCACCTCCTTCGGTGAGTGGAAACTCCACTTCACCTTCACCATCGGGATCTCCCGATTCCTCAACTGTCAGATCTGTCGATCCAATGTCTCTATGGGCTCTTCCTTGTAGGTAAGGTCATCTGCAATCTCTAACTCTAGAGGGTTGATCACATGGCTCGGGTCAGAATGGTACCTCCTCAACATCGAGACGTGGAAAACATTGTGAAGTCTGGCCAACTCTTTTGGTAACTGTAGTTGATAAGAAAGCATTCCAACCTTCTCAATGATCTCATATGGTCCTACATATCTCAGTCTCAGCTTAACCTTCTTCCCAAATCAGATCACGCCTCTCCAAGGCGACACTCTCAGAACACTCTATCTCCAACTTCATAAGTTACGTCTCTGTGGTGCCGATCAAAGAAACTCTTCTGGCGATCCTAGGCTGCCTGCATACACTTTTTCACCACATTCACTTTCTCTAGTGTCTACTGCACCAACTCTGGCCCCTCAATTGGTTGTAAGCCATCAACATCCTAATAAGCTGGACTCCAACATTTTTTACCATATAACGCCTCGTAAGGCGCCATGCCAATACTTGAGTGGTAGCAGTTTTTGTATGCGAACTTTATCAATGGTAGGTGATCATCGTAGCTACCCCTGAACTCCAGCACACACGCTCTCAACATATTCTCCACAGTCTGGATAGTCCGTTCAGACTGACAGTCAATCTGAGGGTGGAATGCAGTACTGAACCTCAATCTGGTGCCCATCGCATCCTGTAAACTCCTCCAAAATCAAGAAGTGAACCGCATATCTCTATTTAAAACAATCGACATAGGCACCCCGTGTAACCTCACAATCTCTGAAACATACAAGCTTGCTAGCTTGTCCAAAATGTTATCCTGTCGAATCGCCAAGAAGTGTGCAGATTTTGTCAGTCTGTCCACCATAACCCACACGACATCGTGTCTCCCGAATGTCCTCGGTAACCCCATAATTAAATACATTGTTACCTTTTCCCAATTCCACTCGGAGATCTCTAAAGGCTTCAAATTCCCTGCTGGAGCTTGATGTTCTGCCTTGATTTGCTGACAAGACAGATATCAAGCTACAAAGTCGACATTATCCCTCTTCATATTCACCCATCAATACATCTCTCGCATGTCTCGATACATTTTTATGCTACCCGAAAGTACTGAAAGTGGGAAAGAATGGGCCTTTGTCATCAGCACCTCCTTAACCTCTACTAAGTATGAAACACACAATCGCTCCCTGTAATAAAGGATACCATCCTCATTTAACCTGTGTGGGATAGTAAAATTTCCTTTCTCAACCTTCCTCTTTATCTTCATCAATGCTCATCATCCTTCTACTTTTCTGGTATCAGATCTCGCATCTAGGGTCGAACTTGAATGTTCGCTAACATCCCCCCTTAGACCATATCAAGCTGTACTTTGAGCGCCCTCAATGCACATAAGGACTCTGCCTTATTAGTCACTGAATCCTTATCCTCTCTACCCTTTCGGCTCAACGCATACATTAGCTTTACTCGAATGGTAGTCGATGGTACAATCATTATCCTTGAGAAGTTAGATCCACCTTCTCTATCTCAAATTCAACTCCCGCTGCATAGTGATTTATTTTAGACTCTTATGATCTGTCCGAATCAGAAATGTCTCACCATACAGGTAATGCCTCCACATTTTTAAAGCGTGATTGATAGCTGCCAACTCCAAATCGTGGGTCAAGTAATTGAATTCATGTTGTCTCAATTGTCTCGAAGTGTAAGTAATCACCCTTTGATTGTGCATCAGCCCTCCTCCTAATCATGCGTTAAAAGCGTCCGTGTAACCCACAAATCCTCCACCATCTATCGATAATAGAAGTACCAGAGCCTCCACTAGCCTCTGCTTTAACTCCTAAAAGCTCTCCTCACACCACTCATTCCAAATGAACAAAGTGTTCTTCTTTAGAAGATTAGGCATCGGCCTCGCTATCTTAGAGAAATCAACTATAAACCTTCAGTAATATCCTGCCAATCCTAAGAAACAGCGTACCTCTATCACATTTCTAGGAGGCTCCCACTCTTGAATCCCCTTTATCTTGTTGGGATCTGGCATCACACCCTCTGCTGATATAACATGGCCTAAGAAGACCACCTTACTCATCCAGAATTCACATTTCTTGAACTTATCATATAACTGTTTCTCCCTAAGTATGTCCAACACCTGCCTCAAATGTCCCTCATGCTCCAACCGATCTCAAGAATACACCAACACATCATTGATGAACACAACCATAAAACTATCTAAAAACGCCTAAAAGATTATGTTCATTAAATCCATAAAGTCTGCCAGTGCGTTAGTCAGACCGAACGACATCACAGTGAACTCGAAGTGGCTGTAACGAGTCCTAAATGTGGTCTTAAAAATGGAGCTCTCCTCCACTCGTTGCTACCAATACACCGATCTGAAATCAATCTTAAAGAACATTGTGGCTCCCCTTAACTGATCTATCAAATCATCAATCCTTGATAGTGGATACCTATTCTTCACCGTTAATTTATTCAGTTGTCAATAATCTACACACAACTGCATGCTCCCATCCTTCTTCTTGACAAATAACACCGGTGCACCCTAGGGTGACATACTCAGTCGAATGAAGCCCTTTTCCAGAAGCTCTTCTAATTGCTTCTTCAATTCTTGTATCTCTACTGATGTCATTCGATACGGAACTATCGAGACTAGTGCTGCCCCCGGCACCGTTTTAAACTTGAAATCAACCTCTCTTAGCGACAGTAAACTTGGCAACTCATTTGGGAATACCTCTGGATATTCCATCACTGTATGCACATCACTAACCCCCAGCTTTCTCTTCCTCAAATCTGTCACACATGCCAAATAGGCCTCACATCCATCTCTGATTATCCTTGTAGCCATCGCTGCAGAAACTAAGCAGGAAGGTATAACCCTCCGCTCCTCGACAAGGAGAACCCTTCTCTCGTCATCAACCTCCACCACTACCTCCTTCGCATAGCAATCCACTACGGCCTTGTCTCCAAACAATCAGTCCACACCCAAAATCACACCGAAGTCGACCATCCTCAATACAATCAAATCCGCTATATAGTACAACTCACCAATCTTCAGCTCACAATTTCTCAGTGCCTTATGTACCATAACGATACCTTTAACTGGCATAGATACAACTACAATGTAACCCAGAGACTCTACACTACTCCCCAATTGCTCTACGATCAACTCACCTATAAAAGAACAAGTCGTGCCAGGGTCTATCAAAGCCAAAGTATCAAGTGCGAATATGGAAATCGTACCAGCAATCAAATTTGGGTCGGCTGCCGCCTCATCACGTGTCATAGCGTAGACACGTGCCTAAGACGTAGTTGTAGTCTGAGAAGCTCCTCTGTCTCTCATAGTAGCAGTCGAAGTCCTACCTCCCTCTGCCTCTGCTTGCACTGGTAGTCAGAGCTCCCTTGTTATCTGCGATGCTACTATGTCCTAATACCGCCCTACCCTTATTTATGGCCTTTACATGGCAGTATCTGACCTGATGCCCCTGTTTGTTGAAATAACAGCACAGTTGGCGAGAGTCTCTCCCAGCATGCCCTCTAATACTCGACTGTCTAGGAGTAGGAGGTCTAAAAGTGTGGCTCCATCTTCTCCCATATGCACTCC
Organism: Breynia disticha f. nivosa; assembly: GCA_948193385.1. NCBI lineage: Eukaryota > Viridiplantae > Streptophyta > Magnoliopsida > Malpighiales > Phyllanthaceae > Breynia > Breynia disticha. The sequence continues at coordinate 5,569 of CANYCX010048105.1, forward strand.
TCTATCGGCTACTTGGTACCCCTAGAAGATCTGAAATCTGTCCGTTGGTGTCCTTCAGTAGTGCTAGAAATACTAGTCTTCTTCTGTCGTTTACTATATACACGACCCTCTTCGGCCAATAACTCCTCAACTTTTAGTGCGGTCTCCAGAAGCATCTGGTAAGTAGGGGCCTTCATAGCAGTGCGGGTGCAGATATTAAACCGCAACCCTCTCTTGAACCTATCCCTCCTCTGGACATTAGTGGCTACATCCTCCGGGGCATACCTGGAGAGTCTAATAAACTGCGCCTCATACTCCGCTACAGTCAAGTCTTTCTGCTTCAGCTCTAAAAACTCTATCTTTTTCTTACTGCGATAGTGCTTCGAGGTATATTTCTCAATAAACTCTCTCTAGAAGTCTGCCAAGTGAGTGTAGGCAGATCAGTCTGGCTCTCGGTGACTGCCTCCTACCAATACCAAGTGTCCTTATCCAATAATGAGGTAGTGTACCACAACTTCTGCTCCGATGTGCACCTACACCGATTAAGGATCTGTTCCGTCTGTCGAAGCCAATCCTCAGCCTCAGCGAGGTCAGTGGTCCCTTCAAATGTCTTGGCGCTTTGCTTGCGCACTTCAGAGAAATTCCTATCAATATTGAGGCCCTTCATCTGCTGGCCTCCCTATTTCACCCTTGGCTGCCCACCCAACTAGCTGCCCTGCTGGCCTCCTTGCTAGCTTAGTATCTGTAGCATCTTGGTGTGATATAACCGTGCATGTGTGGGATCAAAGGGTATAGCACCAGGTGCAAATGGTGCTCCCCCAGGTGCATGTGGTGCTCCCCCAAGTGCAAATAGTGCTTCGTCTCTAGGGACTGGTCCCTGTCCCTGCTCAGACTCCTAGGACTCGACGGTAATCTCTTGTGATACATCCTTTATAGGCTACATCCAATCAAATCACCATTTGAAAACTTTAGTTTCATGAAAAATGATGCAATGAAAACAAGTTTTTTGGCACAGTCCGTATGAAATCTAATCCATGCTCTGATACCACTAAATGTGAACCCCATTTTTAGAAAGTTCATTTTCTAACAAATACAAAATTTGCACCTATTTTTTTTAAATACAAACACAAATGCAATTGAGAGAAGAACATATATAAAAAATATATAAAGTAGCACTTGCATTTCATTAAACCAACCCTAATACAAAATAATGTCAAATATATGGAAGCGCATGGTTTTAGCTTTAGAAGAATGCAAGTGCTAAAAGCATATACTGATATTTGTTTGGTTATACAAAATTCAAACGTATAAATCTCCAAAAATCTCTAGGAGCTGACCTAACAGCAAGGTATCACACACGCAAGCTCCGCCCAAAAGTAAGTACCAACACCAACTACTATCGATCTACACACATTCAGTAAAACACAAGTGAGTATTTTTAATACTCAGTAAGCTATCCCTCAGTGTCTTTTCTATGTTGGGGTGCAGGGGAGTCTTTGCTCTCTGCGGCCTAGCCTCCAACATATACAATTTATTAAGTCTACCATTAGACTTTGACATAAGGCAAGGTTATCATTTTACATACAAGTTTATGATGTGTTTAATGTATTTTGGGAACCTCCAGAATCATTAGGATAGTTTAGATGTGCCTTAGGATGTTATTCCAGTCAAAATTAGGTTTTCTAGGCAAAATAACGTAGGTTTATACCCTAGGTAACATATGTTATTTTTCCCCTAAACTGCAGTATGATTGACGTATGTTAAGCCCTAATTAATGTATGTTTCATACCATTAGCGTACGTTATTTCTTCAAATAAAATACGTTAATTACTTCAAATGCATTCTGCTCAAATTTCCTAAGTTATCCTCATACATACACTTATCATTTCATACTTAACATACCAACCAACCTACAAGGCATCCACACGAGTCTTTGATACTTCCAGAACATCACAATTACCCTTTTCAAACATAATTAACTCATTACATCAAGATCAACCCACAATTATGAACTTCCATACCATCCACACAAACATTAAAGACACCATTCTACAAACTCATACATGTTCCCAACAACAATCTTTATCAAAACAAGCCACCATAACATTCTTAGCAACTTAACCAAACATATTACATGTCATCCATCATCATCATAACAATAACTTCTTCAACACAAATCAACATACACTTAGAGGATCAACACCACAATCATAACCTCAACATAACCATTGATCATTCTTTTTATATCATATACATAACATAACCATGATCTTATTTGCATCAAATCACAACACACTAACCCAAGAATACATCATGAATGTATATGTATGCGAATTCCACAATGCAATATACAATGCCATGCTCTGGAGTCTTCACATCTCAAGAGAAAGTCCCTTCTCTTTTGTGCATATTGGTCATGGCGCACCTATTTTAATTGCACTTTGGCCTCAAGGGCCCATATCATAATAGAGAGCCTACTCTCTTTTTGCGTATTTGGCCATGAGGCCCCTATTTTCACTTAAGAAGAGCCCACTCCATTCACGCATAATTAGCCACGAGGCCCCAACATGAACATACATTAAATGATCATACATATGTCAACATGTAATGCCATTACCACATTCCTCACTGCAAATGCAAACATGCCAAGTTTCATTCAACATCTTGCCATAATATTTCCACAAAGATTCTTACACAATTAACCACTTCTCATCAATATAGCTATTAAGCCTGCACCATTCTTTCATTATAAAGATCATAAACACAAAACACATCGCATTCATCACGTCGAGCAAGCATACAAGCACAACCACTCTCATTGGTACTCATTTAAGTGCATAACATACATTTATATTTTCATCAAATCCCAATTCATTTTAAATCTTACATCAAGAAGCATCATACACACAAGAATCTAACATTAATCATCAAGTTATGCTTTGAGGTTCGATTCGTCGCCTGATTCCCGAGTCGGGTTCCAAATGTAGTTACCTACACACATACAATCACATTTCCTATCACTTAACACACAATGTACGTTATTTCAACCTCTTATACATATTTCTATCCAAAATCCAAAAGCTTTCCAAAGCCCAAAACTCTTAAATCTTACCAAATCGTATGTTTTTTGTTTAATGGCTTATAGAATCATGTTCTACATTAAAAACCTAACAAAACCCTACAAAGCACATACTCATGACATGAACATGCAAACATGCCCATGCAATGCCACATTTGACATGAATAAATGCAAATCAAGAATTTCCCATTTTCATTCACAATATAACATGTTTATGGACATCTCACATCAATCATTTCTTATTCACATCATAAGCCATTCATTCTCAACCCTAAAATTTGGCACAAATAGTCTAATTCACTATCCTTTCACAACTCATATGAATATGCTCAAATACTCATAACTCATCACTCGTGGCATAAAAACCACACACACACATTATTCAATGTACATGTGAGTTTTTCACCATAATAATAACATAACACTCATAACTATGCACATAAATTCATTCTCAAACCATGGTCCATACAACGCAATTCATAAGCATTTTATTCATTAAAATGCATATAAGATGTTAGGAACCACAATTTCGCATAAATTACACATAATTGTCATACCACACTTAGGCATTTCAAACAACCATTCAAACACACCCAGTTTCACACAATGTTCGTATCATATTTAACTAATATGAATTTAGTCAACTATAGTTAACCACAAATCCAAGACATTCAATGGCAAGTGTGATTTCGGTGCACTTACCTCGAATCCCGCAAAGTCGGCTCCCACTACAAGAAAAAAGGTATATAACGAGGGGAAATTTGTTCGTTAAAAGTAATGATTTGGTCATAAATAATTTTTAACGACTGCATTTTTCCCCTCGTCGCCCCTTGTTGTCGCCCTTCTCGTTAATGGGTTTTAACGACCTATTGGACTTTCGTTAAAAATATTGATTTCGGTCGTTAATTCAACAAACTAGTCGTTAATGAAACAAACAACGACCAATAATTTGGTCGTTATTACTCAATGACGACTGATTATTAGTCGTTACTACAATATATCTTGGTTGTTAAAAATTAAAAAATGGTCGTTAATAATTTCTTTTAACGACCAAATTTGTGGTTGTTAAAGAAATTAATGAGAGATTATTTGGTTATTATTTTCGTCGAAATATTTATTTTTTTGTTTATAATAATTCACTTTTAACATTAAACAATAACTAATAAACAAATAATCACACATAATGAACAAAAAATTTTATATAAATAATAAGTAATAATAAAGTCAAATAAAAATCATTTTATTAACTAAATACAGTGAATAATATCATCTTGCTAATAAAATAAAACATCGAGTATGAGAAACTAAAATAAAGTTTTGATGTTGAAAGTGCTGACTTTAATCTAGTTTATACACCTAAAATAAATGTTAAAAGTGAAAATAAAATTAATGAGTAAAATGAAAAGTTAATTTTTTAATATCATTTAATATCATTTAATGAAATAAATGTTAAAAGTAACTTTTTCTCTTCTATAGTAGCATTAAGCTTAGACATGAGTTATGCTTTTGAAGGTCCAACACCTTTCAATATGATCGTTGCGCTAGCTCCCAAAACACTGCTCAATTACTTCAATACTTGAAGGTGAAGGATTGATCTTTATAACTTCACAAATTTGATCCTAAATTTAAACTATTAAAGTAAGAACAACTTTATATATGAAACAAAAAAGAAATAATTCAAAGAATATGTACTTCTTACATATGTTTTTGCAGCCTCAGGATCTGGTATGCCACTGCCTTTTTTTAGATTCAAACCATATAACATCAAGACTTGGTGGATTCCCATCTTTACCTCCCTTTGAATATATGCAGAAGAGTTTAATAAAAAAGTGTTAGTTTTGAATCAATTATTAATCAATTATAAATGAAAATATTAATACATGATCATAAGCAATTTGTCTCAAAGGTTGACTGCCTGTATGATGAGGCATAGTTTGTTTGCATCTATTATTAGAATTTTGTTTCCTTGAAGCCCATATTAATGAAAAAATAGAAATCATTGGCTAATCACCATATATAAGATCACCATATACTATTTGAAATCTTAAAAAAGAAAGTAATATTTTAAACAAAAAAAAATACCTGGAATTTTTCGGTAAAATAATGGTCATTCACAAGCCATTCCCAGTCCTCTTTTTGAATTAATGGAGGTATGCTTTTTAAAACTTCAGTTTTGGACTTCTCAGGCTGCACAAACTTTTTTCTTAACTCTTCTTTATAAATATTCCATAAGTCTCTCATATGCATCAACACTTTATCTTTATAGGTTTCCATGGTATCATTTGTAAAAGCTTCCTACATAAGAGAAGAAAAATATTAAAACATAATAGAATGTGAATAAATAATATTTATAATAATTTCATTTTTTTAATGACCTTCACCGCTATCCACATGTGTTCTCTCTTGGTGTTCGTCATTTCACTCCATAAACGTTTTCTGACTGGACAAATCCTTGGATTTCGGACAAGTATTCCAAAATTCCTGGAAAAAGACTTGTGATTTTTTCCAGTTGCACATTTCTTGAAAAATCTATTTCTAGTTTCTCTCCTCTTTCTAGCCTAGCAACATCTTTATTCAAGTTTTTTCCACGAACTTTTCTCGTCAAGTTGGTTGGTGGTCCTATAAAAATTTGCATCATTATCTTACTCAATTGAATGATCATCTTGTGGATAATTATGGTCACTTAAGTTTACACCTTCAAAAAACACGAATAATGATAGATTAAAATGTAAATTCATTTTAGTAGAGAAAAAAAATATAATAAAATAAATTTAAAAACATGTCATTTCTACATGATTCATATTCTCTTGAGATGTCATTTCACTTAGTAGTTGTTGCCTTCTCACATTTAGGTTGAATTGGTCTCTAACATTCTCAATAGTTTGTCTTTCTACATTGGTGAATGATAAGTTTCTAATCATGCGACTCTTTCTTAACAAACCATATTTGATGAACTTGACTTTCTCCATTGCATTGGTAGCTTTGCTTTTTCCTGCTTGGTTTGATGTCATTCTGAAATACAACATATAAAAGGGTAAAATAAATATGTCCAATATAGAGGATAAAATTAAACATCAATATTTCACAAGTCATTTTGAAATAAAGAGAAGTTCTTATGAAGACTATAATAAGAAGAAAAAAATTGAGATATTGATTGATGCACATGTGTTACTATTATAGCCAATGCAATAGCTTTTCCATCTAATATTTTTGTCTTGTTCTTACTTATCTTCTCTGACTGAACCTCTTGTGTGTACCATATACAGCCCTTATGATCTCATTTTGTCCTCCCAAAATTACAATCTCTATCTTTTAAAACCTCTCTAGAGCTCTCACTACCAGATTCAAAAACAAAAACAACAGGAGAATAAGTACTATTTGGACAAAAATCAGAGAGCAAACTAGCTCTACAATGAGGACAGGTTGAGTGTGACAGTAACCAAGTAGCAATACAATCCATGTGAAAAACATGACTACATTTTGGTAACAATCTAAGCTTATCTTCAGCCTCAAATTCACACAAACATACAACATAGTCAAAAGGGTCTTTTAATTCGATAATGGCTTTGTAGTTAAAAATAGGTGGAGTATCAATAAATGAGAAAAAATTGCTGCAACTGACCTTGGAGAGTAGTAACAATATCCAAATCATCAGGATCTCTATTAGAAGGTCTTAGCAAGAATCTAACAAGAACGTGAAGCAACCCAGAGACAAAGAAGATAATTGCAAGAATTATAATAATAAGCAGTATACTTGGACTGACCTTACTGCTAAAATCAAAAGCACCACCATTAGATTCAAGTTTTGGAGTTGGAAGAGTTTGATGATGAAGAACCTACAGGTCATGTAGGTTATAAGATGGCTTGAAATATTATCATATGCATTTGTATTTTTTATACTATAAAACGAACCTACATGTCAGTCCAATGATTAATAAAAACAGAAAAAATTGACGAGTTCCAATTTTAAAAGCCTTAGGTCCAACCATCGTTATATGCTCAAACCAAAAAACGAAAAGAATTAACTCGATGCCAAAACATCATTCAAGACTAAGCAAAATACAAGAGCCAAAAACACAATTGTATGTTCACGCCACAGGTTACCTTTTCACACGACAGTATAAATCCAAGGCCTGATCCATTTTAAAATCACCAATATTGCACATTTCTAACACCATGGTAGCAAAATTTTACAAGCTGCAGTTTAATTCTTAGGAAAATATGCCATGGCAAAACATGTTTTAGTTAACTTTAAGTAAAATCTAATACCAAAATTCAAGTAATATCTGATACAAAATTTGAGAAACTACTATGTGGAAATTATTGAATATTTTGTAGCCCAAGATTTTAGTAACAAGCAAACATTTATTGAATTATCAAGAGAAATAAATACATAGAAAGTCAAACTATATATCTATGAACTTATTTTCTTCTCTTACGCTTATTTTGAGATTATTGAATATCATCTATCTCACACTCAGAGTTCTCCCACTGTAAGATGGTATTTTTATTTTAATCCAATGAGAGTTAAAAACTGTTATATCACTGGCTTCTTCTGCTTGATATACCTCTAATTTATGGCCTGGGGAGGCTTCCTCATCGATTTTACTCCTCATTTGAAATGAATCACGACGTTGAATCTTTGTGACAATATGCCAACCTTTATTTAAATTGTCATTACTGTAAAAGACTTGGGCTACCTGACTAGCTAAGATAAATGGTTCTTCAGTTTTTAGGAATCGTTTGCAATTGACACTCACATACCATACTCGTCTTATACTATTCCTTTAACTTTGTCATAAACATCAAACCAATTGCACCGTAACAAATGAATCCTACAGTCACCTAGATAAGACAATTCAAAAACTTCAACAAGTTCTCCAAAAAAAGTCAATTTGTTCCCCACCAACTTGACCAAGTACAACTATGCCAAAATTTTGGGTTCATAAACCTTTTGAATGATCAACTGTGTGAAATTTGTATCCATTGACCATAAAACCAGAAAATTTTTCACATACAGAGTAGGACCACGTGCCAAAGAAACTAAACCCTTCATATATTCACTTTTATCTTCTTCATACATTTCTTCGGCCTATTTAATAATTTAATAATAAAACAATTAAATATGTATGGTTATTTGTATTTACTACAAATAAAGAATACTAACTACAAAAAATGACGTTACTTTTTTCTTAAACCAGTTGACAAATTTAGTATCGATTTTACTCTGTGGAAATTGAGAAACATTCGAATGCACATACTCCCTATAAAAACAGAAATCACAACTTAATGTTATTTTCAAATAAAAAATTTGCAGTGCAAATAGAATTAAGATGCTTACTTATAAAACAATTGTACTTCTAGACAATTTTTGACTGTATATATTTGAGCTTGATCTAAACAAGAACTATCAATATCTGTAACAGTACCAGCTCCAAGAGTTTGACCCAATGTAAAAATATTGATAAATTACCTTCATTTGATCGAGAACCTCGACCAAACTTTCTCTCATGTCTATTAAATTGTCTCAACATCGTGTAAATATGTTCAACAAAATGTCATGCACTCATTAGCAATATAACCCTCTGCAATTGAACCTTCTGGAAAAGAACAATTACGAATATAGGATTTATATATATACATTTCTCGTTCAACATTTTACAACCATCTATATTGAACAGGTCTACCGAGCTTAGCCTCATGTCTAAGTGAACAAGCAAATGTATCATTATATAAAAAAAGATGGAGGAAATATGTTTTCCAATGTGCACAATGTTATTGAAATCTGACATTCTAATTGATCAAGCTCTTCAACCTTCAATGTTTTTAACCCTAGAATAGAGAAGAATTGTTCTAATTTGATAATTGTCTCACACACAAATTTTGGAAGATTACCTCAAATTGAAAGAGGTAGTAAACATTCTAGAAGAACATGACAATCATGACATTTTAGACTAGATAGCTTTTGTTCTTTAATATTTACACATTGTGATATATTTGAAGAAAATCCATTAGGAACTTTGAGTCCTTTCAAGAAGGAGCAAAATTTATGCTTAGCTTCGTCAAAAAGAACATATTTAGCTTGAGGAATTCCTAGCTTTTTTGTCATAGCATTTCTATAGGGTGCAATTCCGGCCATATTTTAAGAACTTGTAAATCAAGACGAATATTGATACCATCTTTTGTTTTTCCTTTGACATTCATTATTGTTCCAAGAATATTGTGAGAAATATTTTTCTTGATATGCATCACATCTAGATTATGGCGCAACAGTAATGATTTCCAATAAGGGAGTCAAAAAATATGCTTTTTTATTCCAATTATCTCCCTAGGTAGGATGAGATACCTTTGTTTTTTTTTCTAGCATCCTTTCTCAATACTACACCTTTAAGATCTTTCACTTAATCAAAAATTTCTTCTCCAGATAATAATTTTGGTGCTTTGTCCTTTTGTTTTGTTCCATCAAATACCTTACTATCGTTTCACCATCTATGATTTATAGGAAGGTACGTCGATGGCGCATATAACATTGTTTAGAGCTATTTGGCAACCACATTGATGCAGTATCCTCATTACAACATGGACATGCCATTTTTCCTTTTTTACTCCATCCCGACAAATTTCCATAAGTACGAAAATCATTAATAGTCCACAATAAATAGCTCTTAAGTTGAAATTTTGTCGAGTCGATGCATCAAATATATGTACTCCTACATCCCACAAAACAATCAATTCATCTATAAGAGGTTCAAGATACACATCAATTGCATCACCTAGAGATTCTGGTCCTGGAATAAACATTGATAAAATGAAGTTATATTGCTTTATGCATATCCAAAGAGGCATGTTGTAGGGTATCAGAAACCCTGGTCATATACTATATGGGGTTTTGGAGTTTAAGAAAGGTTAAAATCAATATATCGCAAGACCAAGTCTAACATTACGAAGTTTCAATGAAAAATTTTCATGTTCTTCATCAAATTTTTTCCATGCCAATACATCTGCTGGATGTCTCAAAATTACATCGCCCATCCTTTCCTCATAATGCCATTTCATATCCGAAGCAGTTTTTAATGACATAAAAAGTCTTGGCTTTAAAGGAAAATGCCATAATGTGCTTGATGGTATTCTTTTGCTATTTTTCTGAAATTTGATTTCTCCATTGAGCTTATTGACCGGGTTCTAGCAAGCGCACTATATCAGTGTAGTTTTACCGCGGAAGTTTACCCTCCGGGATCGAATCTCACAAGGAACGTTGTATTTATATCAATTCGGTGCTAGCAAGAAAACAAAAGAAAGCGATAAACGTAAATTGGATTTTCTTATTTTTGATTTAACAACAAATATAAGTACAAGCATGTAAAATAAAGACTCAAGGATAAAATAAAAGTGCTGAGTTTCCTTAGATTTCAATAGCGAATATGTTTGGTTAATTAATGGTTTGAGGCTAGTGATGGTGTTCTCGCGCTATCGTCAATTAAGAGTCCCTTTCGAGATGCTCAGAATTGCGTCCTTAAGACTTGCTAGTGTTCTACTCTCATGATACACTAAACAAGCAAAGGCCATATTCTTTTTGGCATTTCATCGAACACATCAAGTTCATTTGGTATATTTCTATGCAAATAAGCCCTAACTATTTGATTTAGGCTTCCTAATCCTAGGCTTTTGCATCTCCGAATTAAGACTACTAAAAATGAATAATCAACAAATAAATGCAATCAATTGTTCCTAAGATGCAATCGATTAATCAACATCCATGAATATCTAATCCTAGTATGTCACTTCCAAGGATTTTTTGACATAGATTCAATTAATGATTTAGCCCTCTCTAGACCTCAACTTTCGCAATTCCGGCATAGAGTCACTACTAACAATCAATCACAACCATCCATTCAAT
>CANYCX010048180.1:0-12245 GCA_948193385.1 Breynia disticha f. nivosa
ACTCATAATGTGCCAACTTGTGGCAAAAACGTTCATGGCATATCATATCACAAACCAACTTTCATAGTTCATATCACATTGTATGCACAATACATATACACGCATACCATACGAATTTCATCATAAGCTTCATACTTATGATCATACCACTTGTCCATAAGAAACATACATTCACAATTCATAAATTCCTTCACACAACTCACATTATCAATCGTATCATCACTTATAATTTTCTTAAGTCACATTTCATAATGTAAGTTCAACATGCAAAGTTCCATTTGTCATCTTGTCATAATGCTTCCACAAGAAAAGCTCCACACAATATAACCATCTCTCAACAATATAGTCATCATTCATGCACCACCATTCATCATTTCCATCATAATTACATAACACATAGCATTAAGCACTTAAATCAACCATACAAGTAAAATCCACTTTCATTAGTAAGCATTCACTTGCATAACAAACACTTATAAGTTTATCAAGTCCCAATTCATTCTCATTTTACATCAAGAACCATCAAACGTACAAGAATCAACCATTAACAATCAAAAACACAACAAGTAAGTGGCATAAAGCACTTACCTCGCGTTGCCGCGACTCGATTCGGCCCCAAATCTCTGATTCGGGTTTCGATTATTGTTTCCTACACACATTCAATCACATTTACTATAGTTTTTGGAGCCAGCGCAATGATCATATTGTCGGTTTAGGGTTAAACACTTATAGAATTATGAACTACAACCAAAACCCAACAAAACCCTACCAAATGCAGCCATTTTCCATACCTTTTCAGTTTTGAATCAAGGATTCTTACCTTTGTTAAAAACCCTAAGCAAGAGGAAATGTGGATGGAAGGATCAATTCGTTGTTTCCTTGCTATAATCCTTGACTTGGTAGGTTGTTTTAGTGTTTAGGGAGGCCTTGGAATGTGGTTTGGATGTTGAGAGAGTGTTTGGGAGTGCTTGGGGATGTTTTGTCTAGAAATGAGCTGTGTTCGGCCTACTTAAAGACATGTTCGGACCCCCGATAACGTATGTTTATTTTTATAATTAATGCACATTAACAAAAATCAATTTCTGAGCAAAACAGGTTGAATCACGGACGTTATTTACCAAATAACGTACGTTATTCATCGTTTTAATTGAATAACGTGTGTTACACGCAAAATAACGTACGTTGTTTGCTCCCAGGCTGCCCTACTTCGCATTTTTCGACCTCTTTTGATCCCTAACATACATATACTTATACATACATGCTTATAAATTAAAATAAACATTATATCAACTTAATTAACATCAATTAACATTGAATTAAACCCCATTCAACACCCAAACATAATACCATAACACACTTAATTCATCATCCCATTTTATTGTCGTTCCACTCATTTACAAACAATGCACAACTAGAATGCATCACATAACTTTCAAGGCCTTTTACACAACTTTAAAATCTTCCACTCTCAACCAATTATACATTATATCATCATTTAAATTTTCATCCAAAGATATGGGCATTCATCACTTTGGTTTCAACCACAGTTTACACAACTTCCTCAGCACATGCGAGGAATCAAACAACACACACGCACATGTTTCATTCCTATTCATAATTATTATTTTCAATTTAAATGAGCTAATTTTCGGGGAGTTACAATTCTCCCCCCTTAAGAAATTTCGTCCCTAAAATTAGAAGTAAGTTGGGTTTCTCGAACCAACATAACTCACTAACTCAAACGCTCCAACTTAAAACTCGTAGGCTTTCAACAACTACAAGGGTCACACATCTAAATAATCAAGAACATGTCCTTATGTCTCAAATCATTCTCATACAAGATGATAATCAAGGGCTCAATCCGATTCATCTTAACTTACACACTCATTTTCATACTAGTGCTATCACTCACATTATCATATTCATACACAAAGTCTTCTCATTTTATCATATTGTCCTCAGTCATATCGAACATTTTGTAATCCCAACTATAACAACTAAAACCAATCAATCAAAAAAGTAGTATTGATGTCTGACACCTCTTCCTCATAAAGCCACCTTCATAAGTACAATCGAATCCCCTTTTTCCCCAAAGTCACATAATCTCCACATTACACCTCTAGCCATACATACACCTATTTCCACTATCATAAGCACTCAATCATGACCTATCAGGTCATGTTAACTCACCAAGCTGATATCCAAATGTCATTGATAGAAATTGAGTATTATAAAGTCAAATCTTGAGGCAAACTTTTTTTTTATAGTTAATTATACGATGATAAATATTTTTTTGTCATCAAGATTATGGTGGAATAGTTATGGTCATTTGTTTTTGTTTTTATGTTCACACAAGTTCCATGCCCATGCACAAGCAAGGTACTTTTAAAGTATTAATTAATTGTTTGATAGATTAGAATGTGGATACAAAATTATCTATGATTACACTAGAAAAATTTTCAACTAATGATGCTTTGGTGAATATCTTTAAGAACAAATCGCAAGTTAATTCTATGCTACGATTTAGTTCTTTGTTTTACATGTGTTGTGATGGATTAGATATAATTAGGGATGAGATAGCAAAAATTCCAGTAATGTGCTTATTGGATTACGACTCCTAAAAGATATGAAAATTTTAAAGAAGCATCTAAACAACTGTGAATTCCTTTGATTAAAAAGTTGTGTCTTGATAGTTCAACAAGATGGAATTCCAATTATTTGATACTACAAACTGCCTTACTTTATAAAAGTGTCTTTGTTAGACTAAGGCAACGTAAACCTAAATATAATGATTTTTCTCAAGAGAGATTGTTTTTCGCTTGAGAGATTTGCTTTAAGTTGAAACTATTCTACTGTGTTGATTGGGATTTTTTTCTTGTACGAATATCCTACGACTAATGCATATTTTTTAAAATATGTGAAATTAACTTGGCATTGAAACAATGATTGTTTCTCCTGATCAAACTATTGAGGAGATGACATTAAAAATGCTAACTAAGTTTGACAAGTAATGAAGTGTGGTGCATGAAATGGGTCGTGTCAAATTTACATGTTTAATTAAATTTAAACAGATCATAAATGAGTTAAATTGTTTACGCTAAATCTATTTACACCTTTCCTAAACAAGTATAATTTCACATCATGTCATGTCGAGTTGGTGAATCATATCAAGTTTTGGTAATTATGTTTAGTTAAATATGAATTATTTCAATTCAAACTTCAAGTGTAAAAGGAATATAAACTTAAGCAAAAAATCAACAATGGATTAAAGAAGAGTATAAAGAAAAATTTTGATTTATAGTGAATTTTGAAAGAATTAGTTAGGTGATTAACAAGAGACTAAAAGATTGAATATTAAATAAATAGACGTATGTAGACTATAGAGAGAGATGTTATAAAGGCATTTAACATATTAGTTTAGTAAAATTATATTGCTTCAAGAATTACGTTCTTAAGTTTTCTCATTTGTAATAACATTCAATATAATATTTTATAACCTCTTTCTATTAATAATTATTGTTATTAATTTTAATTTAATATTTCTATAACATTTCCAATTGACTGATTTTGTGAACTTTAACTCGTTTTTCATCTTATCTGATGAAAAATGGTCATCAGACCACTTGTTCTAATCACAGCGTGCATGATAACACATTTTGCCTTGGAAGAAAATGGTCAACTTGCATTGATCATTGTCTGATGATGTATGCATAATCAATTACGAAGTGGGTCGTGCAATTAGTCAATATTTCGAGCACAACAAGCCAGCCATGACATCAGTATCCGTTTCTGTAGCATCAGTATCTTGCAGATACATTTGTTTAAAATATCATATAGTTTCTTCTCTTTCTGCCTATGTTCTGGTAAAGATTTTGACCCCTCTCTCTCAGAGTTGTTGCAACATCAAAACTTCCCGGCCCTCAAGAATTCTTCCAGATGTTTGGTGGCATTTTAGCAGCCGCAGATTATTATTTATCTGTATAATTTTTTTTCTTTATCTGTATAATTTAGATGATTCAATTCACACTAATCTAGATGAACTTCAGTTGGTTCAGAAAAAAAAAATCTAGATGAACTTCAGTTAGATTCTAATATCTGCAGTGTTTAGACAGTCTTGTTCTTTGTTTAGTTTCTTGAAGTGTTTCTATAGTACCATTCCGTACAGACAGAGATAAATGAGGAAGAGGAGCACGGTCATGTCTTGTCGTGTCTATTCTTACATTGACGTGCATTTTTTAGTACTGCTCCCTTGCCGTGAATTAGAAAAACCGAATCCAAAGTAATGAACCCAGGTCAATATAAATAGCAAACAAATATCAAGAACAGTCCATAAACTATAACAAGAATGTACAAGAAATCAGTAATAAAATGGAATGATCTATTTTACAAGAAGCCCCTTCAGAAATAGAGATGTAAATGCGTCGGATACCCGTAAAAATTGCAATAACTGAACACGTTTAGTAAAACCACTATCCGTAACTGTCTTGAACCCGTTTATACATTACCCGTATCCGTCTTAAATCCGTTTAAAATTACCCACGGTTATCCTTACCCGTTTAAATAGCTGTTTATATTATTTAATAATTAAAAAATATACAAAAGTATAAAATATTTTATTAACTAAAATACATTAATAAAAATAAATATATTATCAATTATTTAATTTATTTAAAATAAATATGTGAATAGTATAAAATCTTTGTATTTAACTATAAATTATAATATTTAATATATTTTAAGGTTTTCTAAGATCGGGTATCCGTAGATACCCACTACCCATATCGGCCCGTTTATATAAGCGAGTTCGCGTTTAGGGTACTCGAGGGCTAAATCCAAACCCAACACAAACCCGCGACATATATTGATTTTAATTCAGTACAACCATATTAAATAAATAGATATATGTAGACTATAGAGAGAGATGTTATAAAGGGATTTAACATATTAGCTTAGTAAAATTATATTGCTTCAAGAGTTTTTCCTTTTAATATTTCATTTGTTATAAAAAAATTGTGTATTGATTATTGACCCAATGCAAAACAGATTGACACGTGTAACGTTCTTAAGTTTTCTCATCAATAATAATATTCAATATAATATTTTATAACGTCATTTTATTAATAATTATTATCATTAATTTCAATTTAATATTTCTTTTTACCTTCTTATAACATCTTGTAAAATGTTTGGGCGCCGAGTCCTTAGCAGATTTGAAGGATTTTGTGGACTTTGAACTCATTTTTCACCTTATTTGGCATTAACACCAGATGACTTGTTGTAATTTTTTTTTTAATAAATTTTAAAAAAAAGACCGGACTAGACACAAACTAAGAACAAAAGTCTCAGAGAGACATAGCAAGCTCACAGGTTAAAGTCTGTATATATTTTCTAACGTTGTTACAAAGTCAGGTTCAAATTTCACACTCTCAATATGCTGATTGACCTCATTTACAGCTGAATAACAGCGTGCATGATACACATTTTGCCTTGGAATAAAATGGTCAACTTGAATTGATCATTGTCTGATGATGTACGCATAATCACTTACGAAGTGGGTCATGCAATTAGTCAATATTTTGAGCACAACAAGCCAGCCATGACATCAGTATCTGTTTCTGTAGCATCAGGATCTTTCTTGCATATTGATTTGTTTAAAATATCATATAGTTTCTTCTCTTTCTACCTCTGTTCTGGTAAAGATTTTGACACCTCTTTCTGTCAAAGAGTTGTTGCAACATCAAACCCTCCCCTCATGAATGCCGTGAACAGAACAAGTTTATCGTTTATTTGTTTAAAATATAATATAATTTCTTGGTTTCCTCGTAAACTTTATCGTTTATTTGTGAACTAACTGCATCTCAAGTTTTCAAATGAGTGTCAATTGTTGTCAGAGTTGTATTTTTACCAATTCACGCAGTAATCTTGATGAACTTGAGTTAGATTCTAGTATGTGCTCTGTTTAGACAGTCTTGTTCTTTGTTTAGTTTCTTGGTGAAGCCTTTTGACACGTAATATTCAATACAGACACGGAGATAAATGGGAGAGAGGAGGACAACCGTCTCTTACCGTGTCTATTCTTATAGACTCTTTTCCGAGCAATTTTTAGTTCTGCTCCCTTGCCGTGAATAAAAAAAAATTAACAAAACAGTGAATCGAAAGTAATGAACTCAATATAAACATCAAACAAATATGAAGAACAGTCCATAAACTTCATGCACAACATTCTGCAACTACTGCACAAGAAATCAGTAAGAAAATGGTATGATCTATTTGACAAGAAGCCCCTCTAGAAATCATCTCTACAACCATAACCAATGCAGTAACCTATTTTACATCAAGCTTCCTCAGATATAATCATCCTCTTATGCTCTCTGATATTGTCCAGAATCATAACCTTTTGATCCATTCACGCCCTGGTTCGTCTTCAAATCATTTCCCGACTTCTTTCTCTTCACAACTACATACCATGTGTAAGCTTCCAACCACACAGCATTAAAACCTAAAGCTGCAATGACCCCAATGTAAGCATGCTTCCACTTATCTGCCGGTTGTAAGATGTCGAATCCTTTAAAAATATTGATTATACTAAGGATGATGACGGCATATCCGACACTGTGGTGGTAAATATTCCAGTAGAATCTGTACTTGTGATCGGGTTTAGGCCTTAAAAGTAGAGCAAATACTTGTAGTGTTCCAAGGCAGAAAAGGATGATCCCAATTGTTCTGTGTGTGTTATATTGTATTCCTGCAGATTCACTGCCGAGCTTTAAACCCGTTCCCCATCCCGCGACGCCGATAATATAGGCCGTAGATTGGCAACTAACGTGCAAGTAGAACCAGGCTGGTGTTGCAGATTTGAAGACCTTCAAGTATCTTGCTATTAAAGCTCCAATAGGCATCATGATTCCCCAACTTACAGTGTTCAATACTCCATGAATCTGCAATTTTTTTTTCCAAATCAATTAAATCTACACCAAAAATAACTAGCAATAAGGCAGAATTTGAAACTTACATTCCTCTTCTTAGTCCTGTCATTTCCTCCAGAAGTCGTCCCGGCTTTTCCAGAAAGAAGGTTTACAGTTCCCATGGATTGAACATTAGGTCCAGAAGTTGAATGCATTTGTGGAGAATTACCAGACACTGGACCATCTTGCCAAACCTGATTCAAGTTGGAACTCATATTTGAAAGCTGCAAAGTAGCAAATATGATTATCTCATTATTTGCATACGTAGCCGATAAATCCGACACGTCAAAACTGAGTTTTCCTTCATCAAGTGTCGTCTGATAGCTCGTGATAGGAGAAGTATAAGCTCTCATGGTCCCATCAGAATTTTGGTAAGCAACAAGAGCTTGAGAACCAACCATGCCACCTGAGGAAGGGTTAATAGCCCAAGCAACCCATCGAGAAGAAGAAACTCCCGTGTGTCTATATGCAATTTGAAGCTTGCTTGTTGAAGAATCATAATTCCAATGAAGATATGAATTCAGATATGGAAGATCATTGCAGGCTTGGAAGATTTGGTTTCTTGAAAATCTGTAATTAGAACATGTCTGTGCATGTGAAGATGAGAATCCAATGGATACGAGAACTGTCATCAATAAAATAAACCTTGTCATTCCCGCCATGGTTGATCTCCAAGAACGATAGCTTGCCAAAATCTGAGAACGAGAAAGGTTTCTGGTTTACTGTTCTTTTTGTTGCTAGGAATTCGACGATGGTAATGAGAGATATAAGCAGAAATGGTGGTTGGGATTTGGAAAGCTCTATATATAGAATATCAATTCGTGTAATCTTTCGACCATAACAATATATGATCAGAATAAGCTCTTACGGATGGAATTATAGGGAAAGAAAAAAGAATCCACCAATTCATAGATGACAACGCATATTTACCCGGATTAAGTACAATTAAGCTAACTTAGAATATAATTAGCAATTGAACACATGCTATGCGACGAGATTTTGTATATTCTGAATAAATAAATTTTTGATTTAAATTCTGATATATTTTTAATAATTACTTTATAGAAAAATCAATAGAGATATCAAAATATAATAAAAGAATAATAAGTGTTAAAGATATTGTGTAGGATAGTTTGTATTTTACCAATTTTTTTCATTAAATCTGTTCACGTTATGAAAATTTGTTAAATATTTGATGTATGCTAATTATCATCTCTTATGAATATTTATCTAAATCAGTTGTGTGTTAATAATTTTGATTATCAAGTTTTTAAAATAAATGTGATAAATTTTTTAAAATTTTAAAAATTAATATCACATGTCTTAAGCACATTAAACCACATATTATGATATTAAATATCAACTTCCAAATTAATTTAATATAAATAGAATTTCTACACAATAATTATTTGATTTCTATAACCAAGTTTAACAAATACTCTCTCTGTTTCAAAATAAGTGTAGTTTTAGCTCTAAAATTTTGTTTTAAAATAAATGTAGTTACAAATTTTTACGTCATTTCTTTCGTACAATGTACTTACTTAAAGTTTCAGTTTTAGTTATTCATTTATTTTGTTTTCGTTTATCTCAAAATCAAACTTGGATAATATAGTCATTTTTTCACTTATTAAAAACATTCCTTAATATGTGTGTTCATTCTTAAAACAACTCTTATTTTGAAACGGAAGGAGTAAATAGCAAAATTTAGTTAAAATTAATAGGAAGGAATCTTTTATCTTCAGTTGGGGATTACTACATTTAGGAATTTGACAATAAACTCTAAGGCCATGTTTGTTTGATAAAAAAGATTTTTCCTAAAAAATATTTTACATAAAAATTAAGTTTTTAAATTTTATTTTTTAGAATCATAGTTTTGTTGCTTTAAGTTCAAATATTTAAAAATATAATATAATATTTTGGTTAAGAAAATATTTTATTTAAAAATAGGTTACTAATTATTATTATCATTATCATGTTGATTTTTAAGTTATAAATTTGTTGACTTATTTACGTAAGTACCAAAAGTTTGAAAATATTTTCTTAAAAAATAAATTTCTATAAACAAATAGAGTCAAATTATTATAAAATTTAACAGAATTAAATGAATTTACATCAATTGAATTTGGAAAGATGGCACTTAATATTCGTAGAAAATACCTTAACCAAAACTGAACTTAAAAAATAAGAATAATAGAATTAGTTGTGGTTTAGTTTGTATGATTGAGGAACAAAATAAAGAAGTTAGGTTAGAAATTAGGTAAATGGTTAAACGAATGAGGAAGACTCAGCTGGTCAAACCAAATCTTGAGCAAACTTACCAGACAAGCGGACAAAAAGCATTACAGACAGACAGCTCTCCAGTTCCTGCCACTGTCAAACTCGAACTACTTCCCAACTCATCTCCTCCTCCACCCGCAACTCAACATGTCAAACAACACAATCTCACTTCTGTCCTTTATTTAAGATTTAAGAGTCAGCTTAGTTTTGAACCTTTGAATTCTATTAAGAAATCGAAATTCTGTACATTTTGGACACGTATCCTCCATATTTGGAGTGATAATATTAGCACTGCGATTAAAATCTAAGACGCGGATGGAGACAACGAGTTAATAGAGTGAGCCCCTACTAACCTCAACGGGTTGGTCTAACGGCAATAATAAGACACACCGATAATTTTTTCTGACATTAGACTGTTAATGCTTGCAGATTCGTCTTTTTTATTTTTTATTATATTTTATACGGAGTGAATTTTTTATAAGTTTAACAGTATATAGACTTCATGAAAATTTTACATAAACTTTTTATATGAATTTAAATGTTTTTATGCATAAATTTATTTCAATTTTTTTATGGATTTAAATTTAATATACACTTCTAATTTTACATACGCTAAATTTTTAATTTTTTTATAATATATGTAAATATTAATTTTTTTGTAATTTTTTTTATCATTTTAAACTAAATGTTAAATTGATATAAACTTTATATGAACATTTTATACTCTATAACTGAAATATATTTATAATTTAATAAATAAAGATAAAAAAATTAAACTATGATCAATTTATAAATAAATAATAAAAACAATATATATATATATAATCAATCTATTCTTTTAGAGTCTTCACCCATCTTTTGGAGTTAAATATTTCATTAAAACAAACTATAAATTGCTTATTTTAATAAGAAAAATTGAACCGATTTTGTAGTATGGACAGTTGTGAAAGCCAGTCGCCTTAAACGAACGTAAGCAAATCGTTAATATAAAAAAATAATTAAATTTGTGAAACACAAAGTTAAATGAGTAGATTTGTGTGGGTTTTGAAAGGAAAGGACAAATGTATGAACAATCTTTTTGTGGATTGTTTGTATGGTAACGTGTAACTAAGCGACATGCATAATTGTGGAAGCTTATTATTATAATGAATCCTCAATTTGAGGGGTGGAGTTGGTGAGATTATGACATTTCAATCAATAAAATACTCTGTAAATGAAGGTTTTGTGCATAATTTAGTTGTCAAAAATTAAAAACATTATTATCTACAACCGTAATCGAGTCGATCCGAGTGTTTAAACTTAACTCGTTTAAAATTTGATGAGTTTAAATTCGAACCAAAATTTTTATCGAACTTAAAATCTTATTTAAATTCGGTTTGTTTAAAATTTGTGACTAATACGTATGTTTACAAGTTTTTTTTATATTGACTAAACAAAATTAAATATGACTTTGTTTGCCATAAGATTAAAAATTAACACATTTATTGAATGTTATGAGTATTTTTTTATATACCAATAAAATTATTTTTAACTAATATAATATATTTAATCATAATATGCTATATATATGATATTAAAGTATAATTTTTGTTTTAATATTTATTTATTTTAAATAAAATATATATACATTTAGAATGAAAAAAAAATATAAACTACATTTTGATATGAAAAAATAAAGAATATGATTGATTTTATTCACAAGCTTGTTCATGGTCGTTAAATGAGTGTTCACAAGTTTTTTAAGCCGAACTTTATATTATTTAAACACGGTTTGTTTATAAAATGAGCTTAAAAATTTGTCCAAACTCGATGTATTTAATATCTAGCTAAATCAAAAATCGAAACAATCATCGAAGTACTCACAAACGGTTTGATTCATTTACGTCAAATATGTCATTATTCAACAATCTCCTTAATTATATTAATAATGAGTGATAGTTATTTGATTATTTGTTTAGAGTAGTATAAAGAGTGGTATATTAATAAAAATAGTAATTATTAATGTAAGACCCGTTTTCTCAACAATTATTTTCGAATAAATTTAAACTTTTAATAACCCTTTTCTTTTAAAATGGTTTTTCATAAAATAAACCAATAAAAAAGAAAAGGATACATGAGTTCATTTTAAAACTCTGGTCCAAACTATATAATATACAAGCAAAATGTAACAATGTGTATGAAGCTCATTTTTCAATTCCTTTAAACCTGATAATCAATAATCCTTTCATAATAATAAGAAATCAGAGTAAAATCAGAGAAAAATAGGAAGAGAGAGAAATGAAATATCATTTCATAAACCACTCAGGCCCCAAAACATTCGTAACATAAAATATTTTACAACGGAAAACAGATACAAGTTTGAAAACATTTCAAACTCAAAATAGAAACATATACAAAATATGTACAAATATGTACAATGTCAAAACTGGAAGCACGCAAAACAGAACAATGGAGCTCGACCTCTGACAACAGCAAACTCTGACAGAAGATCACCGCAGCTCTGGTCCAGTGGCAACTATCTGCGTCCTGCCCATCATTTAAACACATAAACAAAGGTGAGTATGTTTTACAATACTCAGTAAGTTTCATACGCTATAATTGATTCGTAAATTTTAAATGTGCGCAGGGACAATCAATATCTCATCTCGAGATACGATTCTCCTCTAACTTAATCAAACAGTTCAATCATACTACATAATCATCGCACACAATTCATATCTCATATCAATACCATCTCGAAATCATCTCAGAAATTATCACAAGAATCAGATAAGAATGAAATATCAATACTAATAATCAAGGTTCATACGAATCATACAAATATGAACTCAAGTATTTATAATCATCAAGCATTCATAATCAATAACACGAATCAAATATGTTATAAATGAATACGAATCAAATGCATATGAATGTTATGCAATCACATGCGAATGTCTGCCCTGGGGTCTTTCTTTTTTTTCCTTTTTCTTTTTCTTTTCTTTTCATATCATTTTTCCCTCG
>CANYCX010048211.1:0-27631 GCA_948193385.1 Breynia disticha f. nivosa
AAGCACATGCTTCACGATACTCTGTCCACCTAGGAAGCACTAAAATGTACAGAGACTTGAAACCTCTGTATTGGTGGGCTGGTATGAAAAAGGAAATTGCGGAGTACGTGGCTAAATGTCTGAGTTGTCAGCAGATAAAGGCCGAACAGCAAGCGCCAGTTGGGAACTTGCAATCTTTGTTTATTTCGGAATGGAAATGGGAACAGATCACAATGGATTTTAACATGGGTTTACCCAGAACATTCAGGAAGAATGATGTAGTGTGGGTAATAGTGGATCGGTTGACGAAGTCTACACATTTTCTGGTAGTGAGGCAGGATGAATCTTTAGACAAATTAGCAGAAAAGTATGTGTCTGAAGCGGTTCGACTGCATGGGGTACCAGTTTCCATTGTATATGATCGAGATCCTCATTTTACTTCGAGATTCTGGGGGAGTTTGCAAGCAGCAATAGTTACCAGACTGAATTTCAGAATTGCTTTTCATCCCCAGACTGATGGTCAGTCTGAGCAGACAATACAGACTCTGGAAGACATGATGAGAGCCTGTATTCTACAGTTTCGAGGCAACTGGGACGAACACTTGCCACTTATAGAGTTTACATATAACAACAGTTATTCCAGCATTGGAATGGCTTTGTATGAAGCTTTGTATGGTAGGAAGTATTGAAGCCCAACATTTTGGGATGTCGAAGGTCTCAAACAGATCGAGGGACCAGAATTGGTACAGCAGATAGTAGATAAAGTGCACGCGATCAAGCAATGCATGAAAGCTGCCCATGATCGACAGAAAAGTTACACTGACCAGCATAGACGGGAGATTACCTATGAGGTTTGTGACAAAGTGTTCTTAAAGGTTTCGCCTGGAGAGGAGTTCTGAGGTTTGGGAGGAGCGA
Source organism: Breynia disticha f. nivosa (assembly GCA_948193385.1). NCBI lineage: Eukaryota > Viridiplantae > Streptophyta > Magnoliopsida > Malpighiales > Phyllanthaceae > Breynia > Breynia disticha. Next base: position 895 of record CANYCX010048211.1, read on the forward strand.
AAAATTGAGTCCGAGGTTCATTGGACCTTATGAGATTGTGCAAAAAGTTGGGCCTCTAGCTTATCGACTTCAGTTACCTGATGAATTTTCAAGACTACATGATGTTTTTCATGTAAGTATGTTGAGACGGTATAGATCGGATCCCAGCCATGTGATTGAGAAGCCATAAATGGAGATTTCAAAGGATTTAAGCTATACGGAGGAGCTTGTGAAAATTCTCGACAGAATGGTTCGCAAACTCAGAACTAAAGAAATTCCAATGGTGAAGGTTAAATGGAGTTTCCATTCTCTGAAGGGATCGAAGGGGATGGATAACAACTTTTTCAAACCGTTCCCCAAACCATTCGCCGTATACAGATTGTCGAAAATGGCAGCACACTTAGGGTTTCATCATTGGTTTCCAATTGTTTTGGTTAAGGTTTTTACCTAAATTTTAAAATGGTTGATTATATGTGTTATATTTTGGTTCAGGGATGGTATAATGTGAAGTTAAGTGATTTTACTTAAATTATGAATTGTTTTGTGGGTGAATAAATAAATTAAAGATGGTTGTCTATGTCGGTAAGTGTTGCTTATTGAGCGCCAAAACTCATGTGCGTTTTACGCCTGCCATATTCAATATTGGTAGGAAACTAAAGGGGACAAATTTTGGACGTAAAGGTACGAAGTTTTATATTACGACTCAGCTAGAAGATTGAAGAACCAAGGTGGGCTGTGCACTATGGTGTTTTGACTTTTTCATGTAAAATATTGTATCGAAAAATCATAGTGCATATAATCCTTTTGCTAGGTTGTTATTGAAATGGAATTATTCTGGTTCCTTTTCTTTAATAATCAAGAAAATTTGTATTACTTCAATCTTCTTAAAGCATATTTCGGCAAACCTTGTATGGATTGAAATTTAAGTAATGTAATGTACGATTTTATAAATTTGTTTCAAATTGATATTTTCAAAAATCAAAATGATTTCCAAGTTTGGGTACCATTTCTTGAGGAGAGAGAAATAATTACTTATGGGAATGGTAGTCAAATTTTGGGCTCACAATAGTAATTGCTTACAAACCCTCGATAGATAATATGTTCCTTCACATTCTCAAAACTAAAAAATTTTCTATTTTGAAACTTCCTGAACTGTTCAACACCAACAACAAACTCATCATTCAATAAACCGTCAATAATACGTATTTACATCCACTCATGCATTTTTATTTTTCGTACCTAAATAATTAAATAGTTAATATTAACATATATGTATATAAATAAAAGGAAGTAAAATCATATTTAAATTAATTAAGAAACAACGTACATATTTTCATATGTACATTAACAATTACAAAAACACTTCAAATTAACAATATAAGCAATAGAAACAACAAATATGTCGACGTAAAAAAAATAATATTAAAAAATAAAATAAGTGCAAAAAAATTAAAACTTACAATTTAATCTGTTAACGATTCCTCTCTATTCTTCCCAAAATATCGGCAATTTTATTTAAGGAAAATTAAAAGAGTATACATTTCAGCTAAGAATGAAACCATATTTTAAGAAGCTTTTGGTAGGAAACATCCCGCCAAAATTGGAGTCCACGTGGACTCCAATTTTGACGGGATTTTTTTCCATCTTTACTATTCAAGGAACCCACATTTTTGGCGTCAACGTGGACTCAAAATTTGGCATCCTTTCCAAAATTAGCAGGAATTTTTCTCGCACTGCTATTCACTAAGTCCACATATTTGGCGTCCACGTGAACTCTAAATTTTGAGTCCACGTGGACACGAAAAATTTGGGGTCCACGTGCACTCAAAATATTTGGCGCCAAAATCCCGCCTCACTGTTCATTTTTCCGCAATATTCGAGTCCAAATGGAAGCCAAATTCAGAGTCCACGTGCAGTCTGAATTTTAAGCATCCATGTGGACTCCAAATCCAAGAATTTAGCGGCCAAATTTAGTTGGACTCTAAATGTGCAGAATCTTGTAGTGTTCTACCACGAAATTTCCACTACCTAATTTTAATTTGGTCCCTAAATTTTCACAAAAATCTATTTTAGGTCCATAAGAATTAAACTAGCTCAAAAGCACCTAGTTTAGGGTTTTCATATTTTAGGCCATTAATTAAAATGTGAAGAGTAATTCAGCCCCTCCTAATTTCGTAAAATTCATTTTAGGCATAATTGATCAAAACTATGTCCAAATAATCATTAATCATCACATTATGTACCGAGTTTTGCATTTTATTAACAAATAACTATGCTAATACGTGACCAGCGATAATTAGGATTAATTAGACATGAAACCTACTGTTCTAGGTCATGAACAAGCCTTAATTTACTGACCAAACAAAACATCCCACGTTCTTTAACAAACTAGTTATTGATTTCATTAAGTTATGAATTAATTGATTATGATGACCGCTCGGATACCATTGTTGGGTTTCTAATATGTTCTAAAGACTTCGGCAGTAGAAATTACACACAATTACACATTAAATACAACCAAGATCATAATCAAAAATCAAGAAAACCTTATATTTGCTAATAGTTGATAACTCATTAATAAAAAAAAGAACTTTGAAAGAAAAACTCACCGAGTTGCTTTTCCTTTCAATGGCATGGGTGTCTTTTCACAAAATAGTAACTACCATCTCGAAATACTCCAAGACAACCTTTGTTGCAATTCCTCTGCAAATCTAACAGACATATTGTCAGAAAGTGTACTATCACAAAGAGAATTACGGTTCACCTCTTATTGTCAAGAATGGATGAGATTCTAGCGAAACTAAGAGCACCACGATGATCAAATGGTATGACCAGCCCTTGAAAGTATCTTTCTACCTTGGAAAAAAAAAACCTAAAATCAACTACTTGATTTAGTGGGAGAGGGTTACAACTTGGGGAGGTGTTTAGAGGGGCAACTATGGCTTATTTTAGAACTGGGTTTTGGTTTTTTATAAATAAGAATTTTAACCAATCAAACTTCCTAACAAACAATCCTCATAACATTAAGACGTTGTTAAGTGTTTAATTAAAAAAATCAATTAAAATACTCTTCGTTGCTGTGATTTAATGGGATAAATTAAAAGATGATTTCTTTTAATTCATATTACATTATTCTTGTCTTAATTTAAGACAAGCTTCCTAAAGTTTCTCCTCTTTATCTTCTTACATATTTTAATTTAAGACATTATATTTTATAAATAATTTTTGCCTTAAAAATCATTTAAGAAATTATAAATAATATTTTTCATCCATATTGGGCCCAATTACCAAATTGGCCAAATGTTCAATCCGGCCGAATAGCCAGATTTTGACCTAAGGTGAAAAACTGAGAATACCCTTTTTGGCTTTCTTTTATTCATGTGCAATCTGTAGGAATATTTAATAAAGGCAATGAATTTAATGATCTGGATGAGATGACATCGAGACGTGGTCGAGTCACGATCGAATCACATCGATATGCAATCTAGTCACCATCTAATCACGCCGAGATGCGGTTGAGTCACGATCAAATCATGCCAAAATGCAGTCTAGTCATATTGAGATGTGTTTGTGTCTTGATTGGATCATGTTAAGTCGAGGTTTAGTCACGATCAAATCCCGCTGAGACGTTATCCAGTCACATTAAGGTGATGCCTAGATACGATCAAGTCATGATTCGATCTCGTCGAGATGTGGTCAAGTCATGATCGGATGCACTGAGACATAGTCAAGTCATGACAACACGTGGTCAAGTCATAATTGCGTCAAGCCGAGATGCAACTAGCCACCATCAAATCTTTCCGAGACACAGGCAAGTTATGATTAGTTCACACTGATATGCGGTCAACTCAAGATCGGATCTCGCAAGATACGGTTGAGTATGGTGGGATCACGTCGAGACGTAGTCGAATTATGCCAATACGAGGTCATGACACACTGAGATGCGGTCGAGACACGATCAAATCAGATCGACACGCGGTAGAGTCACCATCTTATCACGACAAAATGCTATTGTGTCACGATCAGAAGACACTGCGACGCAGTCGAGTCACCATCCGGTCACGCTTGTGACGGAGTCGTGTCACAATCGGATCACGCTGAGACATAATCGTGTCACGATCAGATCACACTGAGATGGAGTTGAGTCACATCGAGATGCAGTCGAGTATGATCGAATGATTTTGAGATGCGATTGAGTCACAATTGAATCACGGCGACAGGCAGTGCAGTCACGATCGGATCACGTCAAGACACGTTCGAGTCATGATTGGATCACCCTTTGACGTAGTCAAGTCATGATCAGATCATGTCGAGACACAATTGAGTCACGATCAGATCACGCTGTGATATAGTCGAGTAATGATAGGATCATGCTCAGACACGATCGAGTCACGTTTGACTCATGCCAAGATGTGATTGAGTAATGATTGGATCACACAGAGACGTGGTCGATTCATAATAGAATAACATCGAGATGCAGTCGAGTTATGATAAGTTCACACCAAGGCATGGTGGAGACATAATCAGATCACATGGAGATTCGGTCGAGTCACGATAGGATAAAAATGAGACATAGTGGAGTCATAATCAGATCTCTCTAAGGCACAGTAAACTTATATTGAGACAAGGCCAACTCACGATCGTGTCACACTGAGACACAGTCGAGTCACAATGGGGTGTCGTTTAATCACGGTTGGATCTCAGTATGACACTATAAAATCACAATTGGATCACACCGAGATACAGTCCAGTCCCGATAGTATCACATCGAGACAGGGTCGAGTGATGTAGATAAGCGATAAAATCAATTGGATCACGCTGAGATGTAGTTAAGTTCCATCAAAACACGTTCGAGTCACAATCAGAAGATGTAGAGACGTTGTCTCTTCATGATTAGATCACGGGGAGACGAGGTCAAGTCGCATTCAAAATTCAGTTGAGTCACCATCTGGTCACACCAAGATGCGATTGAGTCACAATCAGATCACGTCAAAATGTTGTCTAGTGACACCACCAACACTTGTTCGAGTAATGATTGCTTACGTCGAGATGTGGTCGAGTCATGATTTGATTACACAAACGCATGCTCGAGTTAGGATCGGATCACGTTGAGATACGGTCAAGTCACATTCGGATCACATCTAGACACAGTAGAGTGACGATCCGAATAGGGCTAGATGCAGTCGAGTCATAATTAGATAACTAAAACATAATCGAGTCACGATAAGACACGTCAAGTCTAGTCACCATCAGATCATGGCAAGACACGGTCGATTCACGAGGGGATCACATTGAGATGCGGTCGAGTTGTGCTGTGATATTGTCCACTCACGACCAGATCACACCGAGACGCGGTTGAGTGACGATCCCATCACACCCAGATATGGTCGATTCACGATTAGATCACACCGACACGAGGTCGACTTACGTCGAGACCCTGTCGAGCCAAGTTTGGAGTGCGTTCGAGTCACCATCTAAACACACTGAGACACTTTTGAGCCATGTTTGAAACGTTGAGACGTGGTCGACTCAAGATCGGATCATGCTAAGACACAGTCAGTCACGTCAAGACATGGTCTAGTCAGGATTAGGCCAGGCCAAGACGCAATCAAGTCACGTTGGGAAATCGAGATGTGGTTGAGTCACGTTCAAATCACGCCGAGATCCAGTCGAGTCAAGATTCAATTGCATCGAGACATATTCGTTTCACGATTGGATATGTCTTGACAACTGTCTAGTCACACTGAGATGCAGTCGAGTCACGATCGGATCACGCCTAGACATGATCGGGTCACGATCAAATCACACTAACTTGAGCTCTTGTAACACAAAGACACATCTGATTAACGATAAAAACATGTCAAGACACGGTCGAGTGAGGATCTGGTCACGTCGAAATACGGTCGTGTCACGAAAGCATCATGCCGTGATGCATTCGAGTCACAATCAAAACATGCCAAACTGTGGTCATAATTAAATCACGTCGAGATGCAGTTGTGATATGATCAAATCACCTCGAGACGTGGTGTAGTCACGATCAAATTATCTCGAGACGTGGTCTAGTAACGTCGAGATGCGATGGAGTCATGATCAAACCACGACGATACACGATCAAATCATGATCGGATCACGGGTGACGCAGTCGAGACGTGACCAAATCATGTATGATGCTGTCGAGTTAGATCTTATCCTGCCGAGACACGGTCGAGTCATGATTGAATCTCCTCGAGAATCGATTAAATCAGGATCAGATCATGTCGAAACGTAGTCAAGTCACACCAAGATGCCATCAATTCACACCGAGACACTGTTGAGTCACGACAAGACCTAGTCGAAACTTGTGAAGATGCGGTTAAGTCACGATCGAATCACGTCGAGACACTGTTGAGTCACATAGAGATGAGGTAAAAACACAATTGAATTATTTTTAGACTCGGGGGAATTATGATCAAATCATATTAAGATGCAGCCGAGTCACGTCGAGATGCACTAGAGTCATGTTCAGAACAAGATATTATCAAGTAGAGGCCCAGTCGAGTCATATCGAGATGCGGTCGAGTCATTATCAAATCATGCTGAGAACTAGTCGAGTAATGATCTAAGGCATGGTATGTCGATACGTGATCGAGTCACAGTCAAAGGATGCTAAGACGGGGTCGAGTCACACTAAGGCAGAGTCGAGTCATGCTTGGATCACGTCGAGACAGGGTCGAGTCACGTAAAGACAAGGTTGAGTCATGCTTAGACTCAGTCAAGACTCACTGGAATCACACTGAGATACGATTGACTATTTCCTAGAAGGGATCGAGTCACGCAGAGACACAGTCGATACAAATCGAGATGTGGTCGAGTCACATAGAGACGGGTGCTGTCACACTGTTACGCACTTAGGTCATGCTCAGATATTACCCAGACGGTATTAGGTCGCGCTCATATAAAGTCGAAGTGTGTTTGAGTCATGTTCGGATCACGTAAGGATGCTGTCGAGTCATGCCGAGGCAAGATCGAGAGACGTTGAGAAGGGACTGAGTCACACTGAGATGCAGTTGAGTCACGCTCAGATCACACCAGGACGCAGTCGAGTCACGACCAAACTGGGTTGAGTCATGCCAGAACATAGTTGAGTAACGCTAATATGCGGTGGAGTCACACCAAGATAGGGTTGAGTCATACCAAGACATGGTCGCATCACCCCAAGACTCGACCAAGTGTTGCCGAGACGGGTCGAGTCATACTGCGGCGCAGGCGAGTCGCGCGAGACGGGGTTGTGTAATTCTTTCAACAAGTCGAGGTGCAGTCAATTCACGCTCGAATCTTATTGAGACACGGTCGAGACATGGTCGAGTCACGCGAGAACCACGTCGATACGCAATCGAGTCAAGCTAGGATTGTATCGAAATATTGTCAAGTCTATTTTGGATCATGTCCAAAGGCACTCGAGTCAGGCCCTGATCATGCTGAAAAGCGATTGAGAGAAGATCGAATCACGTCGAGACATGTTGAATCATGCTGAGATAGAGTTGAATCATGTCGAGATAGGGTCAAGTCACTATGAGATGCGGTCGATTCACTTCAAGACACGCTCAAGTGACTCTAAGACGCGATTGAGTCACACCACAACGCTTTGGAGTCATGCTGATACGGGGTCTAGTTACGTCGAGACGTGGTCAAATCACATTAAGAAGGGTGGAGTCAAGCTCAGATCACATCAAAATATGTTCGAGGCACACATGGATCACACCGAGATGAAGTCGAGTCAAGCTCGGATCAAGCTGAGACGTGGTCAAATAACACCGAGATGGGGTAGGTTCACAATGAGACGTAGTTGAGTCATGACTGGATCACGTCGAGACGGGGCGAGTCATGCCATGACGAGGCTGAGTCATGCCATGACACAATCGAGGCACACCAAGACGGGGTGGAGTCAGGCACAAATCCTGCTGAGATGGAGTCGAGTTACACGTGGAACACATCCAAACATGGTCGAGTCATGTCAAGGCGGGTCGAGTAATGCCCAAACGGGGTGGACTCACAACGAGACGCGGTCGTGTCACGCCGAGACAGGGTCGAGTAACGCTAAGATGCGGCCAATTTACTTCGATATGGGGTCGATTCAAGTCAAGACGTGTTCGATTCACGCATAGAGGCGGTCCAATCACATCGAGATGCAGTGGATTCACGCCGAGAGGTGGTCGATTCACTCCAAGACGAGGTTGAGTCACACTTATTTCACGTTGAGACGTGGTTGAGTCCTGAACGGATCATGCCTAGACACTGTCGAGTCACGCTCGGAGCACGCCCAGACACTGTCAAGTCAAGATCAGATCACACTGAGAGGCGGTCGAGTCAAGCTCGGATCACGTCGATATGGAATCGAGTCAAGCACATATCGCGTCGAGAAGAGGCCGAGTCACACTCGGGTAAGGCCAAGACGATTTTGAGTCACGTCCCGATGCGGTCGAGGCATTCATGGATCACGCTGAGATGCAGTCAAGTCACGTAGAGATGGTCACATATCGTGTCGAGACGTGCCGAGAAGTGGTCGAGTCACACCGAGACAAGGATGAGACAGACCGAGATGGCCTTGAGTCATGCTCAGATTATGCTAAAACACAGTCAAGTCACGCACGGATCAAGTCGAGATGCAAATAAGTCAAGCTCGGATCATACTTAGATGCAGTCAAGTCACGTCGAGACAAAATCGAGTCACACTAAGGCATGGTCAAATCATGCTAAGACGAGGTCGATTCATGTCGAGACGCGATCGAGCGATGTCGAGACAAGGTCGCGTCGCCCTGAGATGGGTAAAGTCACACTCAAATAATACTGATTTGCGATCGGGTCATTTTGAGATGGGTCGAGTCACGCTGAAAAAGGATCGAATTACGTTAGAAATGATTGAGTCACAATCGCTTCATACTAAGAAGCAGTCGAGTCACGCTCGGACCACACCGAGACACTGTTCAGCCAAGCTCGAAATTTGTCGAGACGATATCGAGTCATGGCAAGACAGGATCGAGTCACAATGAGATGGGGTCCTGTCGTACCGAGAGGCAGTCGAGTCACTTCAAGACAAGGTAGAGTCATGCCAAGATACAGTCGAGTCATGCCGAGATGTTGTCGAGTCATGCCGAGATGTTATCGAGTCACGCGAGATGTGCTCAAGTCACGCCGAGATGATGTTGAGCCACGTTGAGACAAGGTTGAGTCTCGCTCGGATCAGTCGAGATGTAGTCTACTCATACTGAGATTGAGTCATGTCAAGACACGGTGGAGTCAAGCCAAGATCCAATCGAGCCACACTATGAAGGTGTCTAATCAAGCCAAGATAAGGTCGACTCACGCTCAGATCATGCTAAGACACGGTCGAGTCATGTTGGAATCACGCTGAGATATTGTCGAGTTAAACTTAGATCACATTGAGAAACGATCGAGTCAAGTTCATATCATTTTGACACATGGTCTGGTCTAGCTCGAATCACGCTGAGACGCGGTTGAGTCCTAATCAGATCATGCCCAAGCGCAATCGAGTCACGCTTAGAGCACACCAAGACGTGGTCGAGTCAAGCTCAGATCATGCTGAGACGAAATTGAGTGAAAATCACATTATGTAGAGACAAGATTGTGTTACGCTTAGATCACACTGAGATTCAATTGAGTCACTCTCGGATCTTTCTGAGATACAATCGAGTCACGCCTAGATGGGGTTGAATCTTGATGAGAGGCGGTCGAGGTACTTTGGGATCACGCCGAGACGCGGTCGAGCCCTGTTTATGAGAGGTCGAGCAACATCGAGTTGCTATCGAGTCATGCTGAGTCACGGTTGAGTCATGTCGAGACGCTGTCAAATCAAGCTAAGACGCGGTAGAGTTATGTCGAGTCATGCCAAGATGCAGTCCTGTGACGTAGAGATGTGGTCAATTCATTTTGAGATATGCCGAGATTCGGTCGAGTCACGCCAAGACAGAGTCAAGTTAAGCCTGAGACAAGTTTTAGTCATACTCAAATCACACTGAAACATGGTCAAGTCCCGATCAGATCACGCCGAGATGCAGTCAAGCCAAGGTCAGACCATTCCTAGACGCGGTCAAATAACGTAAAGATGGGTCGAGTCATGCTCCAACACGGTTGTGTCATGTCGAGATAAGTTGTTTCGCGATGAGACGACCTTGAGTCACACTAAGACAGGTTGAGTCACGTCGAGATGGGATCAAATAACACTGACATAGAGTCAATTGAGGTAGTGATGCGGACGAGTTGTGCCAAGACGCGGTCGAGTCACGTCCAGTCAAGATCGAAATGCGTCGTGACAAAGTCAAGCCATGGAGAATTGAGGTTGAGTCATGTTGAGACACAGTCGACTCATGCTCTCTGACGCCCAAATTCGACTACCATTTCCTTGAAATAGTCATTTCTCTTTCCTCGTGAAATGGTACTCGAACTTGAAAATCATTGAAATTTTGAAAAGGGCAATTTGGAAAAACGTTATAAAATTTACATTGTATTACTTAAAGTAAACACATAGTTTGGAAAGAAACCTGCTCTAAGAAGATTGAAGTATGCAAAATACATAAGGTTATTAAAGAAAATGAACCGAAATGATTCCATTTCAATGATAACCTAGCAAAAAAATGTATGCACTATCAAATGTCAATACAAAGCTTTGAATGAAATTATCAAACCATCCTAGTGCACAGCCATCCTCGGTCCTTCAATCTTCTGTCTGAGTCGGAGCACACATTTACACCTTTGCGTCCAAAATGTCCCCTCAAGTCCCTGCCCACAAGGCACGCATAAAATGCAATGAGTCGCGAAACTCAATAAGCAACACTTACCAAATGGACAATTTCCCAACAATGGCATTCATACATACATTCATGTATCCATACAAAAATAATGAACATATAACCATGGCACATTTTTATGTATAAATCAAGGAAATAACATATGAACATCAATGAACACACATGAACATATATATGAACAAAACCCATGGAAAGCTATGAACATACCTGAACATCTATGAACACAAATGAACATCAATGAACACACATGAACATATATGAACATAACCCTTGGAAAGCTGTGAACATACATGAACGTATATGAAAAACTGCGAACATACATGAACATATATGAACATAACCCTTGGAAACCTATGAACATACACGAACATATATGAACACTTATAAACATAAATGAACACTCAAACTGTTCATCCCCTTTTTAGACAGTAGGGTAGTCACGATCGTGATTGCTTCAATTACGAACGTGACTCCCTCCATTTTCAGTAATATGGGAGTTAACAACGTAGTCACGAATGTGACTGATATGGCTGACGATCGTGGCTGTCAAAACCTTAACAAAACCTTGCAAAACCCGTAAAACCCTAGCCGAAAACTAATCACGATCGTGACTGAGGTCAGTCATGTTCGTAATTGATTGAAGACTCTCCCCATTGATGTTCAGCAAGCCAATCACGATTGTGACTAGGATCAGTCACGTTCGTGACTGGTGCTCTGTACCCATATTTAGCCAAATTTTCAACATTTCACCTATTTCCAACATTTCCCATAACAACTCAAAATATTTCAACATATATTCACACATAACCAAGTCATATATTATATAATCAAACATAATCAAGTCATATAACATAAAATAAAACCTAATCAAGTCATATAACATATAATCAAAGATAACCAAGTCATATAACATGGAAACCTATCAAATTGATCCATGATATTCCCTACATCGTTCAATATGATTCAAAGAGCATTCACAAACTTCCATTAGAAACATAAATGGTGCTTACACTCATAAAACCAACACCAGGTTCACCATATTTTCAATTTCATACCAATCATCATGGTATCAATCACAAGATTCACTCCTTTACATTAAAAGCATCAAAATAGATAGACATGATTGAATGCTAATGCATCTTCTAACATGATTGTCCATTTACGCCCTTACTTGGCCATATTTTTTACGTTTACAAACGAGCCTCATCGGCCGGGAGTATGTGGTTATAAAGTACTAAGGACCATAGATTTTACACCCTTGGCCTGAATATCGCCCTTACTTGGCCTGGCATGCCCGAACACTTTTAAGTGTACCGAGTCTTCCACTGTGCCACGGTATAGCATGTATTATATACTAACCATATTTACGCTCTCAAAACCCATAACCACTCCCTCAACTTATGCTCACTAAGAGCCATCATTTTACTTTCATTCTTGCTTCCTAAAAGTCCAATATGCATGAATGTCATATGCAACATCCACATAACGAAATCATGCATCAATATTAGTTCATGCCATGTAATACATTCCATGATGTATTCAGCCACGAATTCTCAACAATTCATTTAACATAGCCAATGAACATATGTACACAAGTAATCAACTCATCCATTTTTCTCCTCTGCTCTCACTACAAACATAATCTATTATAACCAACATCCAAGCAAATACACAACATCATTGCTCAATGTTACAATCAACTATACAAACACTACACCTAGTCCATCGCATCATCAACCATAAAAACCACATACCTAATCATCGCATTAGGTATATCATAACTATCCATACAAGCAATACTCATCATCATCACATTATGTATCAATTAATCCAAACATTTTGCAAAAAGGGAGCATACAAAGCAAGGGAAATTGCATTCGTGTTGCTTACCTCACGAGAATCGCCTAACGGCTTGGTTGGGAACTCCCCTCACCATGATACAACTTCCCTATTATATACATTATGAACTCATATCCATTCCATATGTATGTAACTATGTAAATATAAACGACTAGTGATTATCGTATGCATATTTGTTATATAATTCACTTTTTCTTTCTCTTTCTTCATTATTAATGTTCTTTTAAACCTCATTTATGTTCTTCCTAACGACTATATTTAATTATTCACCTACTTACACCAATCTTCCTCAATGTTTTAATTGCTCTAATAAGTTTGTTTAAGTCAATTGCAACGCTTTTTACGCTCCACAATGTTCCGATCATCCTTGCTCTCGATTTCCTCTCTCAAACCCTACACCTTTTTCTATTCTTACTTCCATCTTCTCACAACTCAACACCCAATTGAATTGAAACAAAAAAATATCAATGAATACCAAAGAAGCTTACCCAAGCAACGAAACACAAAAACACTGGGCACTAAAAACCCAATTCATCACTTCTCAGGGTTTTTCCTCTAGCATGAATTCAGGGCACCTAAACCACGATTTACCAACAAAAATGGTTTGGAAAAGATAGTAGACATCCTAATCTTTCCAACAAGCTATCATTAGCTCAAATTGGAGCTCAAATGAAAAAGATATGTGGTTGGAAAGCTATGGTTAGGTAGAATTTTGGGATTGACAAAAATAAAGAAGACTTACCGAAATTTGATCACAGGGTTTCACAAGGAAAGATGATGATTAGAGTTTTTACCTCTAGAGAGTGTTTGGAGAGGAAAAGTGTAGACAGATAGGTGTATGTATGGCAAGAAGAGAAAAGTTAAGCTTATAAAGGATATTTTGTTGGACGATTTTGCCCTTTTTGGCTATTCACTTTGTAAACTTCTTTTACGCTCAGTTCCACCAGTTCCGATTCTTGTTATTTCATAACTTATAATTCCATAAATCTATCCTCACTCTCCTAACACTGAAATTTTATTCCGAATTTTATTTAAACATTTTGGAAAAAATTTACTCCCATTTTCTATATATTTATTTAAAATTTTAAATTATGTCAAAATTTCGAGACGTAACAATTCTACCACCTTAAAAAAATTGCGTCCTCAAAATTTAAAATCGTACCTGGATCAAGAAATAAGTGAGGATAATGTCTGCGCATCTCCCCTTCGACCTCCCAAGTGACCTCTTTTGCGGAATGAAAACTCCATTTTACTTTTACCATCAAAATTTCCTTGTTTCTCAGCTTGCGAACCATCCGATCCAGGATTTCAACTGGTTCCTCCATATAGGTCATATCCTCCGATATCTCCAGTTCGGGTTCCTTAATCACGTTACTCGGATCTGATCTATACCATCTCAACTTACTCACGTAGAAAACATCATGTAATCTCGAAAGTTCATTTGGTAATCAGAGCTGGTAAGGTAAAGGTCCTACACTTTTTATGATTTCATAAGGCCCAATGAACCTAGGGCTTAGCTTTTTGCTTTTCCCAAATCTCAAAACTCCTCTCCAACGAGATACCTTTAAGAAAACCTTCTCACCTACCTCTGAGGTGATTTCTCGCCGATGTTGATCCGTATAGCTTTTCTGCAGATCTTGGGTAGCTTTAATACATGTCTTAATTGCTTCTTGCAAATGTACTTCTCAGTCAGAAACAATGGAAATTGACACTCCATGAAGCCTAATGACTTCAGCCACATACTTCTTCGCTAATTTATCTAGAGAATCATCATGTTTGATTGCTAGAAAATGTGCAGACTTCGTCAATCTGTCAACTATAACCCCACACTGCATCATGATTCTGAAATGTTCTGGGCAATCCAACCACAAAATCCATGGTTATTCGCTCCCATTTCCACTCTAGAATAGCTAAAGAATGAAGCTTTCCAGCTGGAGCTTAGTGTTCCACTTTAATCTGCTGATAACTCAAACATTTGGCCACAAATTCAGCAATCTCTCTCTTCATACCTGGTCACCAATATAGTTGTTTTAGATCCCTGTACATCTTGGTACTGCTTGGGTGTACTGAGTGTCACAAAGAATGTGCTTGCTATAGAATTTCCTCTTTGAGCTCTGGAAAATTTGGCACACAGAGTCTCTTTCCATAATATAGGATTCCCTGATCATCTAGTTCATACGGTGTATCTCTACCTCTTTCCACTTGTGAGACTCAAAATTAAAAAAATTATTTCCTAAATATTAAAAACCATTCCCAATTTTAATTTTAAATCTTAAAAATGTAAAATCATTTATCCAATCTTGCCAATCAGTTGCAATATAAATATGGATATAGAAAAGAGTTATTAAACAATACAATGTGTAATGTAAAAATAAGTACACTTTTTTAAAACAACCTTTCAAAATATCCATGTTTGTGAAATACGTGCTCGAATCCTCCTCGCGGCAATCCTGCTAAACCTGCACAACATGTAAACAAACAAAAGGGATGAGTATAAAGATATACCCAGTAAGTGTAAACCCAATATAAGTTTAAATGAAGTTCAGGGGTCCAGTTAGCACAGGCGTGCTAATCAACATGAGGTCGCATTCATCTCTTCATCCCCAATAGTGAAATACTATATTGAAATCCAAGTTCATTCATATTCAACATCAATATCCAACACAATGATGTGGTGGTCAGTACAAGGATGTACTATTCTCAAAAATGCCTATTCATATTCTGTTTTAAGGTAATTAGCATACAGTAATCTATACCTTAGTTCCATTGTTTCATAAGCTATTCCTTATTCGTTTCACATAGAGTTACATTCTTTTACCACACAACACATCTCATAGTATAGCACACAACAACTACGATCAATAAGGAGCACACTGCTTTCCAGTTCACGAACAAACATAATAGCCACATAGGCAACATAAAGCGCATAAGTATTATATCACACAACTATTGATAATCCACACAGGAATTCATTAACTTAAACACACAACATTTTAGATCACACAGATCTATATCCACACAGGATAGCACACAGCAATCACGACCTACTTAGGTTCTAAATCACACAAATATCATAACATGACATAGATATGAATGTATGAAATGAAATACAATGCTAATGCAAATCCACATAAGATGTACCAGGGTTTTGCCCACCATAGCGCACAGCTGTGGGAATCTTCTACATAAGATGTACCAGGGTTTTGCCCACCATAGCACACAGCAGTGGGAATCTTCTATCGCACACAACAGAGGAATGACATATAGCCTGAGGACACAGCTCTGAGCATAAAGCTAGCTCATAATTACAGACCACACACTGCTCAGTCCAGGATAGTACATAGCAAGTCCTTTATCCACACAAGAAACAATGTTGCCACACAGGCTCGTGTCACATAATAAATGCAACACAATGAATGATCAAAGCATTCATATATCAATAGCTCAATCATGTATACTTTACATGCTCAG
The DNA here is from genome assembly GCA_948193385.1 of Breynia disticha f. nivosa. Taxonomy (NCBI): domain Eukaryota; kingdom Viridiplantae; phylum Streptophyta; class Magnoliopsida; order Malpighiales; family Phyllanthaceae; genus Breynia; species Breynia disticha. The sequence continues at coordinate 17,010 of CANYCX010048211.1, forward strand.
CAAAGCAAACATATGCTTTAATCAATCTCATATAGATATCAATTAAGATATCAAACAACAAAAGAGCATGTAATCAATTACATATCATTTTCCATATTCTCATGTTTGATATGATTTATAATCAAGCAATCATAAAGAACATCAACCATATGTCAACTAGACATAAACATCATCATACAATATTTACTCATATCACTCACAAATCAAACAATCATAGAAATCATGAACCAAACAAGGTAATCAATATGGTTCATCTAAAATCTAGCAACTTAACATAGCATTATATGCCAATTCCAAAAGAATCTAAGGAAAGGATTTACGAATCCATTCGTAAGTGTAAGGACACTTACATGTATACATAAAACACTTACCTCGAAAAGCAACAAAAGCTAGAAGCTAACACAGCTCAGTCATTATTTCTCAATCGTAAAGATTCTCCTATATGTAATTCACAACATACAAATTATGAATACTTATTTACCACATTCATTCTTACTTAAAAGAATCACACTAAGCATTTATCAAATTAAAGTCAACTAATTATCATAGTTTCCTTATCAATCATCTTAATAAAATGGCATCCACTCAAGGATATTTCCATTCCAACATATACGTAAGTTTATTCCAGTTCTAATCATGTCATTTCATCATTAATTTCCATCAAATAAATGAAAACAACCATTAACAAAAATCCAGCAATCAACCCTTTGTAAACCTTCATTAAATCCTATAGTTTTCACTCTTTCCATCTCCTTTTCTTCCTGAAATCATTCCAACATAAACAACCTATCAAATTCATGTGTCTCTACTTAATTAGCTTCATTTCCAGCAAGTTAAGTTCCTCTTACAATCATCCAAACTCAGCACATATCAAACCATCAAGTTGAAATCAACTATGGCCAATCTTACCTTAGCACTTAGGATGAATCATAGCAAGAATTATGGAATCAAATCCCTTGTTCAATTTCCACTTTTCTCAGTCTCCATTTATGTTTTTCTCTGTATGGTTGAGCTTAGAACATGAGGGAATGTTCTTGCCTCTTCCCTCCTCTCACTTTATATTTTTTCACAAAGTTAGAAATCCACGCGTGGTCGATGGCAAAGTACGCGTGCTCGGCACGACTACACGTACTTTGCTGCCACAACTTGTACTTTGTATTTTCAGTATTTTTCAATTTTTCTTGATTAATTTCGTGTCAGCCTTATATCAACCTGTAATCAATCCTTATATATTGATGTTTAAACATTCATTTTTCATAATTTTATGACAAAAAATTCCCAGGATGATACACCACTTTCTTCCTAGCCAGCACAAATTTGTCATCCTCCATTTGCTTCTCCATTATTCGCTCTCGCAATATCTATCTCACCGATATGTTTGCTAACAATCCTTCTTCTATCACCTTGAGTTCTAACCGCAGTTCTCTCATTGCGAACAATGACTCTACATTGTAGGAAATACCATCACCCTTCACTTGCGACTTCCTACTTAGAGAATCGACCACCGCATTAGCTTCGCCTGGACGATATTCAATGGAGCAATTATAATATTTCAATAATTCAATCGACCTCTGCTGTCTAAGATTCAGCTCTTTTTGGGTAGTAACATACTTCAAAATTTTATGATCAGTGAAGATCTTGAAGGTTTCTCCGTTCAAATAATGCCTCCTAGTCTTCAGAGCATGAATTATCACCACATGCTCCAAATCGTGCCTCGGGTATATGTGATCACCTTTCCATTTTCCATCAATACACCTCCCAAACCCATTCCAAAAGTATCGGTGTATACCACATACTCACCATCCTCTGACGGTAAATTCAATACTGGAGCCTCTGTCAACCTCTTCTTAATCTCTTCAAAACTCCCTCGACAGTTTTCACTCAGTAAGCTAGTCAAGGGTCTCGCCAGAATTGGGAATTCCTGAATGAACCTCCGATAATAGCCTGCTAAACCTAGGAAACTCCGAATCTCCATCACATTCTTAGGAGCTTTCCACTCTTCCACCAATTTGATCTTCGATGGATCTGGTTGAACACCATATTTAGTGATCACATGGCCCAGAAATGCGACCTCTTCAAGCCAGAATTCACACTTGGAGAACTTCGCATAAATCTGTGTATTCCTCAATATTTGTAATACCACCCGAAGATGCTCCTCATGTTCACCTCGACTCTTCGAATAGATGAGGATGTCATCAATAAACACTAGCACAAAGGTATCCAAATAGGGCTGGAAAATTTTGTTCATTAGGGATATGAACGCGGCTAGGGCGTTAGTCAACCCAAATGGAATAATTGTGAATTCAAAGTGGCCATATCTGGTGCTGAACGTTGCCTTAGGTATTGACTTTTCCTCCACTCTCAGTTGCCAATACCCTGATCTTAAATCGATCTTCGAAAACACCACTGTGCCCTTTAACTGATCCAAAAGATCATCAATTCTAAGTAACGGGTACTTGCTCTTTATTGTCACCCGATTCAATTGACGGTAATCAATACATAATCTCGTGCTTCCGTCTTTCTTCTTCACAAACAACACGGGCGCTCCCCATGGGAAAATACTAGGCCGAATAAATGCCTTATCAAGCAATTCCTCCAATTACTTCTTCAATTCTTTCAATTCAGCTGGCGTCATTCAATAAGGTGCTATTGATATTGGAGCCTTTCCCGGTACGGTTTTGATTTCAAAATTGACTTCCCTACTAGGAGGTAATCCAGGCAAATCCTCTGGAAACACATCCGGGTATTCACTCATGACCGGTACTTCTGACACTCCAGCACTGGTTTTTGTAGTGTCTACCACACTAGCAAGATTTGCTTCGCATCCTTCCTTCATTAAACTCACAGCTTGTACAACGACTATAAGCCAAGAGGGCACTACCCTTCTATCCCCTACAAATAATATTTCTTTCTGCCCATCAATCTCAATTGACACCTCTTTCGAAAAACAATTCACCATGGCTCGATGTTTAGAGAGCCAATCCATCCCAAAATCAATCCAAAATTCTCTAGTAAGATTATGACTAGATCCGCGTGGAATTCACGGTCACCTATCATTATCGGACAGGATTTCATTGCCTTTTTCACTCTCACCACTTCCCCAGACAGAATTGACACCTCTATACCATAATCTAAAATCTCTACCCCCACCTTAAATTTTAATGCATGATCATAATCAATGAATGAATATGATGCACCAGAATCAATGAGCATGTATATCGGTAAGCCCAAAATATAAATAGTATAAAAAATGACGTTCGGGTCATCCACTGCATATCCTCTAGTTATCGCATAGACCCTCGCCTGAGGTGCTACTGGGGCTGGTGGCTGGTTAGGACGGGAACCTCTGGAATGTGATCCAGCTCTTCCCGAGCGTGCTCATCTACCTCTGCTCCCAATGGCACTCCCTTGGTTATCCCCAACACTATTCTGTGAACATTGAGCCTTAGCCTCATTATTTTGTTTTAAGAAGCAATCTTTTGTCATATGCCCTCCCCTCTAGCAATAAAAACAGACAATGTCTGTCTGTTTTTGCCCATCTGACACACTTTGACCACTGACCCGAAGAGCCCGCTCCTCTGTCGCCAAACTTCTTGGATTTGGTCACTCTTCACCCTTGAAAAGCAGTGAACATACATGAACATATATGAAAAACTGTGAACATACATGAACATATATGAACATAACCCTTGGAAAGCTGTGAACATACATGAACTTATATGAACACTTATGAACATCAATGAACACTCAAACTGTTCATCCCCTTTTTGGACAGTGGGAAGGTAGTCACGAATGTGACTGATATGGGTCATGATCGTGGCTTGTCAAAAGACTAACAAAACCTTGCAAAACCCTTAAAATCCTAGCTGAAAACCAGTCACGATCGTGACTGAGGTCAGTCACGTTCTTGATTGGTTGAAAACTCTCCCGATTGATGTTTAGAAGCCAGTCATGATTATGAATGGGATCAGTCACGTTCGTGACAGGTGCTCTGTCCCCATACTTAGCCAAATTTTCAACATTTCACCTATTTCCAACATTTCCCAAAACAACTCAAAATATTTCAACATATATTCACACATAACCAAGTCATATAACATATAATCAAACATAATCAAGTAATATAACATATAATCAAACATAATGAAGTCATATAACATATAATCAAAGGGAAGATACAGTTGGTCGAGTCACATTATAGTCGAGTCATACTGAGATACAGTTGAGTCATGCCTAGACGTGGGAGAGACACACCTTAAAGGGGTCGATAAACTCAATGATCTTGCCGAGATACAATTGGTAGAAGGTCAAATCCTGTTGAGCACATTCAGATTCTAAGATAGGGTTAAGCCACGCCGAGATGTAGTCGAGCCACGACGAGACTTGGTCGAGTCACATTGTAATATGGTCGAGTCACGCCGAGATGGGATAGAATCACACCGAGACATGTTTAAGTTACAGCAAGATACGATCAATTTAGGCCAAGACGAGGTCAAATCATGCTAAGATCAGTCATATCACAACAAGACGTGGTGGAGACACTAAGATGCATTCGAGTCACCCCAAGACTCAATTGAGTCATGCCCAGATGGGGTTGAATCACTGTGAGACGAGGTCGAGCTTGTTGAGATATGGTCAAATCATACACTGATGTTGTCGAGTCATGCAAGAATCATGCTCACACGAGGTTAAGTCACACTGAGAAGGGTTCGAGTCATATTGAGACGTAGTCGAGAACGTCGAGTCACGTCGAGACACGGTAGAGTCAACGTCGAGACGTGATCATGATCTACATTGAGTTGATTTGGTATGCTCATTTGGCTTTATGCCTTACTTGATATTATGTTGATTTATGGTTGACATATGATGTGTATCATGTTGATGTTAAAAACATGTGTTGCTTATTTATTAAGCATACTTGATTGAGTTTGAGATATATGAATGCATTGATCATTTATTGTGTTACATTCATTGTGTGACATTGAGATTGATATCCTAGGCTGGGCCTGAGGATTATTTTGAGAGAGATCTCGATGTCGGTGTGGGACCAATGATATTCCAAGTTGGGCTCGATGCTGTATTGGGTACCATGTCGGTCTGGGACTAGGGAAAAATGAAAAGAAAAGAAAAGAAAAGAAAAGAAAATGAAAGAAAAGAAAAGAAAAGAAAATGAAAGAAAAGAAAAGAAAAGAAAAGAAAAAAGAGAGCAATACCTAGGGGCATATCACATGTGATTGCATTGTTATTCATATGCACATGTTTGATTTGGATTCATATTTAGAATGTGTGACAATTGCTTTCTGAGATATGAATGCTAGAATGATTAAACATGAGTTATGTGATATGGTTGATATGGTTCTTTATATGAATGGTTGAGTTTGTATATTTGTTTGGGACGAGCTGTGCCAGAGGAAGATCAGAACAATAGTGCGTCCTCGTACTGAGCTGATTTTCCCTGCGCTTCATATTAAATGGGAATAGACTTGTGTTAAGATACTTATTGAGTATTGTGAAATACTCACCATTTGTTGAATGTTTAAATGATACACAGAACGCATATCGCTGCCACTGGACCAAAGTTGCACTGATCTTATTCCTGAACAATATTGCTAGAGGTCGAGCTCCATATTTTGTGTGCTTCCTTTTTTATCTTTGTATATATTTGTACTTTTTCGTAAATGTTCATATTTTGGGTTTTGATGCGATTTTAATTTAAACCTTTGCTTTCGCTATTACATTTTGTGTTTGTATAAAAGAGCTGAGTTTTTATATACTATGAACATTTTATTTTCTCTCCCCCTATTTTTAAAGATTTGATTTTAAATCATTTCTTTTATTATATTCTTTACCACATTTGTGGTATCAGAGCAATGATTAAATTCTCTGCGGACTATGCTAAAATTGTTTTGTGCATCATGTTTGGGAAGCTAAATGAATTTGAACTTATTGTTTTCATAACAGATGGAGCCAATTGATGAAATATCGCATGATCACACTGCTGAGTCCAGAGAGTCAATAGAGGGACAGGGGTCAGCCCCATTATCTCATGAGCAGCCTGTTGCATAGCCTACTATGCCTATACCTTCGTACGATCCTGCATATGCCCTATTCTGGGAGATGATTCACATAATGATAAGAATTTCAGAGAGGTAAGAAAGCAGAGAGCAAAGACTTTTAAGGGTATGACCGATCCAACAGAGGCAAATGACTGGCTGAGAAATACATAGCATATTCTTATACGTATGAGATGTACTCTTGAGAAAAAATTGAGGTATACGACATCTCTGTTGGAAAACGCAGCCTGGAATTGGTAAGAGTCAGTTTCAAATAGCCAGAATGATCCTTCGACATTGACTTGGGATGATTTCTAAAGAAAGTTTACTAAGAAGTATACTCCTCCTCTATATACCAGACAAAGAAAAAGATTAATTTTTTGGAGCTAAAACAGAGTTAGAGGAATGTTGTTGAGTATGAGGTAGAGTTTACTAGACTGTCTTGATATGCTCTAGAGGATGTTGACACTGACCAAAAGAGGAGGGACAGATTTGAGAGAGGCTTGAGGTTTACTATTTGCAACAAGATTGCGATGAAACCCCTACATATGAGATACTGATTGAGGCTTCCATCAGGGCAAAGTAGTTAGAGGCAGAGGGTGAGAAGAAAGAAAATTGAAAAGAAGGAAAGCGAGAAGATTTCTGGGTCTAATTCAGTTGGAGGACGTTAAAGATCAGATACTAGAGGTTTTAGAGGTGTAGATGGGGGTGGTCGACAGTCAAGAGGCAGAGTAGGAGATTAGTGGAGTCATTTTACTAGGCCTCCTACTTATCAGAGCAAAGGTACAAGTACCTATACCGATAGAGATACGAGATTAGTGTGTTATAATTGCCAACAGTTGGGTTATTTTCCTAGAGATTTTCCAGAGCGTAAAGAGCCTCTTGGTGGAGTTGGATCTTGTCAGAGCTGTGTGGGTGATGTTCGTACTACAGCTTCGACAGGTAATGGTAGAGGTAGAGGTGGACGAGGTTCAAGGTCTACTTTTAGGGGAGGAGTAGGCTCTACAGGTGGAGCAGTTGGGATAGGTGGAGCTATTGGATCTAACGGAGCAGCTGCACAGTTAGGAGCAGCACCACAGGCTTGAGTTTTTGCTATGACCAGAGATGAGGCTGTAGAGGATACAGACGTGATCACTGGTGCTATTTCTATCTTTTCACATAGTACCTTGGTATTTATTGATATAGGTTCTACGTGCTCTTTTTTGTTAGTGAGTCAATGGTACACCATATTAGAGGTAGTATAGAGCATCTTGGTTATATTGTTTCTGTATTGATGCCTGCTTTTGGTACTGTGATACTCAGGCATATTTTGCGGCATTGTTAGTTACATATTGGCGAGTCGACTTATTTTGCCGATTTAATTGTTTTGAAGATGTTAGAGTTTAGGATTATCCTAGGAATGGATTGGTTATCTAAAAATCAGGCTCTGGTCGATTGCTATTCAAAAGAGGTTGTGGTTGAGGTAAATACTGAAAGACGTGTATTATTACTAGGCGAGAGAAAGATTATTCCTTCTTGTTTGATTTCGACCGTGATTGATGCGAAACTGATTAGAGAAGGGTGTCATTCCTATCTTGCTTTAGTGACTGATCTGAATCAACCAAAATTAGAGGTACGAGATGTGGAGATTGTATGTGTGTATCCTGAGGTATTTCCTAACGATTTTTCGAGATTGCCACCACAGCGAGAGCTGATTTCAGGATTCAGACTGTTCTAGAGCAGATTTAGTATCTATTGCACCGTACAGGATGGCAGCTATTGAGTTTTAGGAGTTGAAACGACACCTGGAGGAGTTATTAAAAAAGTTTTTATACGACCTAGTGTATCGCCTTGCGGAGCACCAGTGTTGTTTGTCCAAAAGAAAGATGGTAGTATGCGATTGCGTATCGACTATCGTTAGTTGAATAAGGTGACAATGAAGAATAAATTCTGTTGCCACAGATAGATGATTTAATTGATCAGCTGCAGGGAGCTACATTGTTCTCTAAAATTGACTTGAAGTCATGGTATTGGCAGCTGAGAGTTGAAGATTATTCTATTGAGAAGACTACTTTCAAGACTCGATACGGGCATTTCGGGTTCACTGTGATGCCATTCAGGTTGATGAATGTATCAGCTGTGTTTATGGCACTAATGATTAAGGTATTTCAACCTTATTTAGATCATTTTGTGGTTGTGTTCATTGATGACGTGTTGGTATATTCGAGAGATAGGGAGGAGCATGAGAGACAACTTCATATTGTGTTAAATTTGCTGAAAGAAAAAGAGTTGTATGCTAAATTAAGCAAATGCGAGTTCTGGATGTCTGAGTTTATTTTTCTATGGCATGCGATTTCAACAGAGGGAGTGAAATCGGATCCTAGTAAGATAAAGTAGTTCAGGAGTGGGAAGCTCCTAAGAATGTATCTGAGGTACGGAGTTTTATGGGTTTAGCTGGTTATTATCGAAGATTTATCGAGGATAGCTAGACCTATGACATCTTTATTGAGAAAGAATACTCCTTTCAACTGGAATGACAATTGCGAAGAAAGTTTTTGTGAGTTAAACAAGAGGTTAGTTGAAGCTCCAGTTCTGAAGTTACCTTCTCAGGGAGGTGGATTTGTTGTGTATGTAGATGCATCTAGAGTTGGGTTAGGTGGAGTATTGATGCAGCATGAGAGTTTTATTGCATATGCTTCAAGATAGTTAAGACCGCATGAAGTTATTTATCCAATACACGATCTGGAGTTATCCAACATTAGAGTTCGACCTCAGATGTGCGAGTTGATTACTGAGCGTTAGAAAGAAGTTGCTTATATGATGCAGATAAAGAAAAAGTTGAGCGAGGAAGGTAACTACTTTACACAGACTTAATGATAAGGGTGTATTGTATTGATGATGTGACACCCAAAATTCAAATAAAACTTACGTATTTTACCCTCCTATAAGTGATATTCAAATTTCGAAAATCAAGTTTTTGATTTATCAATACTTGTATAATAATAATAGAGAATAAAACTCTGAACATTTTTAAACAATCCCCAAATTTTCCAACATACAATTATACAATTTATTTTAAAAAATAATTTCTAGGTTAATTCAATAAACAAGAATTTTGTTACATCCATTTTTGAAATAAATTAACCTGGCCAAATACATGCAATAGAAAATGTGCATAGTCATGTACATAACTTAAAACCTAAACCACAGATATGCGCTGCACACCTCGATCCTTCTTTAGACAAAACTTCTAAAATCCAAGTAAACGTAACGTTGATCTTCTCAATTGTATCCTGGACAATTACCTGTCGAGCGTTGCAGGCAATAAATTGCGTAAGTCATACGACTTAGTAAGTAACTTAATCCAACACTTGATCAGCTTCATTCATCATACAATAAATAAAATAACCATATCATTTTATTTCAAATTATTAATGTGTTCAAGGTATAGAATAAAGTTATAAAGATAGAATTTAAAAAATCGCACTAAATTCTATACCCAAGAACAACATTTAACCATTTTTCACGAGAAAACGGGTAGGAACGCGGACTGGAGGAGACTACGCGGGGTCAGCCTGGAGTACGCGGTCTCGCTGCTACTCCGCGTAGTTTTGAAACTTTAAAAGAACGCGGTTTGAACCAGAGTACGCGTGGTCAGGGAAGACTACGCGGACTCGACACCCACCCCACGTACGTTTGTAAAAATTTACCTCCGAATCTCCGGACAGAACGCGGTGTCAGGTCGAGTATGCGGACTCGCCTCCACTACGCGTTCTCAGGGTCCACCCCGCGTACTGTCCGGCATTCCAGAAAAATTCCAACCCAAATACACTTTAACTCAAATTTTCTCAATCAAAACCATTCAACATCAACCAAATCCAATTCCTACTCTTATACCACATCATTTATAACCTAATTCAATAAATACTTCAATCAAATCATAACATTTTATCCATAACCTTTGCAATTTCATATTAATAAATGAATTATATCATCATATATATATATATATATGTCTATATATATATATATATATATCATAAGTTTAATCCAAACACTCAAGCTTCAAGTTATACACTTATTTATACACATTATCATAATCCATAAAAAAAATAATCCACATTTATGAATTTACTTACACATTAGCAACCAAGAAAATTGAGAAGCAGAAAATCTATCTCAATCGTGGTTCAAGGAGCCACGTTCAAATTGATTCATTCTTTCAAAACTTATACGTGGACAGAACAGCAATCTCGATCGAGGTTCAATGGATCTCGATCGAGATGCTTCATTGTCAACCCAAAGTTGATCATCATAATGATAATCTCGATCGAGGTTGTGTTCAATCTCGATCGAGATTGATCATCCTTTTGAGCTGTGCCCTTTTCAGAACGCCAATCTCTATCGTGGTTGAACCCAATCTCGATCGAGATTGATCATCTCTTTGCTAGCTTCATTTCCAGCAGACCAATCTCGATCGAGGTTGTTTTCAATCTCGATCGAGGTTGGTTATCTGGTTCACAACCCTCAACATTTAGCCAAATTCCAACGTATATGCACTGTTCCATTAACTTATGTTTTAAACATATC
>CANYCX010048377.1:0-18823 GCA_948193385.1 Breynia disticha f. nivosa
AATTTTTATGTTTTCAATCATTCATTTTTAAATATTAAAAATAAATAATAAATAAAGATACACACATAATTAATAAAATATTTATATATTATAAATAACTAATAAATAAATTCAAACAAAAATCATTCTATTAAGTCATTCGATTAAATAATATCATTTCTATAAAACTAAAACTAAAATATAATATCCAATATAAATAGTTAAAATAAACTTCTCATGTTGAAAGAGTAAATGTCAACCTAGTATACCTGTAATTAGAGCTGTCAAAAATTGACATGACACGATTACACGACACGACACGACACGCTCTTAGGAGGGTTTGGGTTTAGTATAAACGGGTTCGTGTCATAAACGTGTCGACCCGTTTATGACACGCCAAAATAAGGCGTGTTCGTGTCATAAACGTGTCGACACGTTTATGACACGTCTAACCCGTTTAACATAAACGGGTAAACGTGTCATACATTCACATGACACGTATAAAACCCATTTACGACCCGTTTAAATATTATTAAAAAAATCCTATCCCCAATTCCATTTTACCACACAAACTAACCTAAAACCTAATTCTAAACTATGCAGACTGCCTCCCCCTCTTCGAAAAAAAAAACCCTCCCTGCAGCCGACCTCCACGCCCCCACAACCTCCCCTCCCTGCAGCCGACAACACCTCACCGCAGCCTCCCCTCACCGCAACCTCCCTCCACGCAGCCCGTTCCTCATCGCTCCTCGTAAGCCCCCTTCTCCCCTCACCGCGGCCTCCCCTAACCGCAACTTTCCCTCACAGCTTAAGAAATCTGTGGAATTAAGGGTTTGTGAAAAAAAAAGATTCTTTTCTTTTTTGTGGTTTTTACGATTGTGTTTTTTGTTGGATTTTGGATATGGGTTTTGGTTTTTCTGGCGATTTGTTTGATGAATTGTTGTTTTGCTAGCTTGTGATTTATACTTTGATTTGATCATGTTTATAAGCTCAGCTTTGTTGATATTTTTGTATTTATGTGAAGATTTCAGCTCTTCAAAGATATTAATGTAACTTTTAAACGCAAGTTTGATGTGTTTGATTAATTAGGCTTGTTTTATGAATGAATCTGTTATCAGTTTGTCACTGAAATGTAGTAATGAATGTGTCGTGCTTTGATCTGATTACGTTTGTAAGCTCAGTTTATTGAATGCCCTCTTTGAAAGTTTCTATCTTTTCTTTGACAAAAAAATCTCAGCTTTGAAAACTTATCAATGCAATTTTAATCGTAGGTGTCATTATATTTGGCTTAATTATTGCTGGTCTGCATTATAGCTTCTTGCTTCTGAATTTGGAATGGAACCGTTTTGAAACTAAGATGCGGGAAATTTAGTGATAAGAAAATGAATTTGATTTCATTCTGTTGGAATATTAGTTTGGGAGTTGAATATGATTTCTTTGGTATCTGATGTTTTCAAGATCAGGTTCTATCTTGTATGCAGCAGAAGTTTGGCAATCTGTGTGAGCAAGTGAATTACTTCAACAATCAAGTAGCAACTAAAAATATCAACACGACACGAACACGACCCACCAACCCGTTTTGACAGCTCTAGAAAATATCAACAAGATTACATTACTCAACTAAAAAAATTGGTGAAACTACAATTGGTGCTCTTCATAATCATGCATGTTGCCAAACCAAATTCTCACTCTTTAGCGCTCAAATTTGAATCTCAGTCCCTCTTTCTCTCTCCAACAATGTTCTCTGTTGATTCACAAGAACCTGACGTCAACACACACCAACTCCACCATTACCATATCCACGAAGAAAGTTGCCCCCAAGGCCACGCTTCCTCCCTCATTCTCCATACCCAAAATGCCGCTTCCATCTGCCTTTTATGTCTCTCCAACCTCTTATCTATCCCATCTGCTCCCACTTTCCACGTCTCCTACGCTCTCTCCCAACTCTCTCTTTCCCTCTCTGACCCTCTTTTTCTCCACTCCCTCCTCACTCTCCACTCTCACTTCCTCGTCTCTCCTCTCATCCACGCCCTCTCTGTTTTCGACGACGATCAAATTGCCCGCCAGATTGTTGATATTGTTGCCACCATTATCCGAGGTGCTGGAATTACGGATTTGTCCTCCGTTAGATATGAGTTTGTTGTTCGTGTTGCTGACAGGATTTCTTCTGGTGCATTGGCATGGTCTCGGAGGCAGCTTTATATGGTGATTTTACGTTTTAAATTCTTCAATTATTCCAGTTGATAATAAATAATGTGTGTGTCTATGTGTTTCAGCTCCATTGTTTTGGGGTTGTGTTGGACATCCACTGTGGAGAAAGCAATCCGTGTAGTATTCACATTAAAGATATGGAGGCTCTTTTGTCCAATCTTGTAACCGGACTGCAGTTACCAAGGTATATGTTATTTTACATTTTTACTTATTCACTAATTTTGTATATTATTTAATTAACTAGTTTGATGTGGCAGCGACGAAATTCATGGCGAAATACTGTTTGTTCTGTATAAACTGAGCCTTGAATGGAAAGATTGCGACGAAACTGATGATCTTCTTTTCCCATTTTATCCCAAACTATTGCGTCTTTCATTAGAAGCTCTCTTAAAGACACACAATAATGCGGTTCGCTTCAACTGCTTGGGTTTGTATCTTAGCTTTCTTCGTTTCTTTATTTCTAATATAATTCAACTTTCTGCTCATGATTTCACTCCACAGCTAACATATTGTTTCTTCTCTTTTGATTAGCACTTTTGACAATCATAGCTCGAAAGGGTTACTTTGAGAATTCACATTCGAATTACATATGTAGCGGGAGTTCAAATGAAGCCGACAACTTTATGCAGACAAGTGACGAGCCTCCCCCTCTGAGTGTCTTATTTGCTGAGGCCATCAAAGCTTCTCTGCTTTCATCAGACAGGCAGGTCCAGACCAGTGCAGTTGATTTAATTTTTCACTACTTGTCGCAGGATAGCATTTCGAGCAGACAGATTCAACTTCTGCTGGAACAAAACATTGTGGACTATGTTTTTGAAATTCTTAGACTTTCAGGTAACTACACTTGCCATGACTGAATATGAAAACAACTTCAGTCAGATATTTCAATCACCTAACTTTAACTTCCATGGCCCAGTAGCGTTGAGGACGGTAAAGTCTCAACTAATTATAGCTTTAGTCATAGCTTCACCTGTCGAAAAAAACTAGGGATGCTAATCTGATTAGTTGCGTACTTTTGAATTTGATCATGCGCAGAATGCAAGGATTTGGTCGTCAACTCTTGCCTTCTGGTTCTAGAAAATTTTTCAACAGCAGAGAGAGGCTTTAAAGAGAGACTTGCTGTTGGATTCTCCACTCTGATTCCAGTATTGCGCCATGTAGCTGAAGTTCCTTTCCATCCTGTCCAGAATCAGACACTTAAGCTCATATGGAATGGTATTACTGATTGCCCAGGGTTAATATCTATTATTCAGGTTGAGGAGGTATTAACTGTTTTAACTGGGATGTTCAAGAGGCATACAACTGGGGAGTTAGGTATGCCCTCAGACACATTCACAATGGTCTGTTTGATTTTTGTAGCTCTTTTACAATCTCCTTCTTTCTTTGGGACTTCTAGCATGTTGAGCTTAGTTCAAGAAGCAGCAACACACGCTATTTTGTCTTGTTTAGATACCTCAGAGAAATTGTCTAATCAATCTTTGCATGCTTTATATTTGCTCAAAGAAGCCTATGTATACTGTTATCATGATCCATCCAGAAATGACTCCTCTATCATTGAGCTACGTAAATGTATCATAGGCATATGCGCATCTCATTTATTACCTTGGATATTAACATCCATCAATGAACTGGACGAGGAAATTTCCCACGGTATATTGGAAACGTTTCATTGTTTACTACTCCAGGGTTCCAACGTAATATCCATTCAATTCACAAAGATCCTTGTGAAATCTTCTTGGATCAGTTTTTCATTTGGATGCTTGGGATTATTCCCTTCAGAAAACATGAAGTGGAAGGTGTATCTCCTGCTAAGTTCACTTGTCGATGTTCTTCTGGGAAATGATAGTGGGCAATGCATAAGAGACTCTGCTTCAGATCTTCCTGCTGATCCTACAGGTCTTCTATATCTTCTTGGGCAAAAGAGCACAAAAAACACATTACTTTTTTCTTGTCAATCTGCTGTTTTGCTGATTCTACATGTCAGCTCTTTATATGATAACAGGTAATTGAGTATCTGATTTCCATCCAAATGGTCTCCTTGGATTATACATTCTTTTCTTTTTCCCCTTCTGATCTGCTTTTCACAATTTGTATTCCATTCTCAAGTTTCTTCTCTTATTTGTCAGGCTTGCAGATGACAAGTCTGTGCTAGCTTCTTTGGAACAATTTATACTTGTCAACAGCAAGGAGTTGTTATACATGGAGCGGGACGGAACTGTTTATCTGATCAATCTATATGGTTTTTACCGCTCAATTAATTACGAAATAAGCCACAGTTCAGAAGCAGAAAGAATATTGCTTCATCTGGCTAGTGAAAATGAATGGGATCTTCCCTTTGCTAGAATTCACACTCTATCCCTGAAATGGTTGTTCCAACAAGATCAACTAAGGGAACCACTAACTTACCAAATCCTTAAATTCTCTCAAAGCAATAGCTTGAAGGACGCCTTGATCTCTGTCCAAGGGGATAACAGTCAGTTTACAAATTTGCAAGTACTAGCTGAGTTGGCTACTTCAGGAGATAATTATGTACCAAAAGTTTTGGTATGCTTGCTGATGCGGCTTGTTGGGGAGGAAGGTAAAGAACATGATATTATATCTGTTCTGGATCTTGTGACTGCTGTTATTAGCATCAATCCAGCAGCGTCAGACCAGTTATGTCTGAATGGCTTAGGCAATGCAATTCAAGCCCTTTATTATAGTGAAACTGATTGTTCGTCCCACCAAATGTTTATGGCTATCTCATGTCTATTATTCAATATTCTACGGTCAGTGCATCCAGAAGTTCTTTCTGACGATGAAGTTTGGCTTGCATTGACATTAAAGGTGCTGCTTTGAATTTAGTCTCTGAACTTTGCCTTTATTGCAAGCAACTAACCTATGAAGCTGCTACCGTGCAGTTAATGCAATGTTTGATCTCTACAACTGCTGCAGAATGGTCTGATGAAGGGCTTCGAGTCATAGCCATTTTTATCTTAATTTTGCATCAAGCCACCGGAAAAATACTTTTAGATACTTCAAAAACGATACTTCTAAACACTTATTTGGTCTCCACAATCAACAGCACCATCCATGCTGCCTGTTCAAAAGGAGCTGCTTTATGTGATTATGATGAACGAACTAGCTTCGGGAAGAATGTGATCTTCATGCTTCTACTATACTACTTCTCCTTAAGAAGGTAAAGGCTTCCCGGAAGTATTGAGCATACAATTTCATGTTGTCAACCTAACTTGTCTGTGTTTTAGTTTTGAAGCAGTTCTCCCAGGAGTGATTGAGTGTCAACATCTTCTCGATTTGTCAAATAAGCAGCCAGAGCTAAATTCTTTGATCAGCATTTTCTGCCACGACTTGTGCAGGCTGCTGCATTTTGGATGTGCTGCTGTCAAGCTTGTTGCGTCATATTGCCTACTTGAGTTCATTTGTAGGTTATCAGAAGAAAGAAGCATAAGATGCGAGCAATTGAATTGTTCGATGAGTTATCTAACGTCCAAGATGGCTATATTAGAAGGAATGGTATTTTATAATGACATCAGAGTGTCTCTGAATTGCAGCCTTTGCCTATCTTTGATCTTAGGTTGGGAAAATCCTGAAATGAAGAAGGCGAAACTTGTTGTGAATAATACTTGGTCCAGGGTTATAGTTGAAGAGATGGCAATGTCCTTGTCTGTTCCATGTCTGCAATCAAGATCTTTCATTAGCCATCACAAACCTGCTGTGCATATCGCAGTTGCATTATTAAAGCTTCAGAAACCACCTGGTTGGATGAGAACTGCATTAAATGATGATTGCGTTTCAGGAATAATTAAAAACCTTTCAGCCAGTAATGTGAGCCCTGACATTATACTCTTATTCCGAGAGCTATTAAAAGCAGAGCTTCTAAATGCCGACCACATTGCGTCTATAAATCGTGTACTTCAGGTATCAAGTTTTTCCATTTTCGTCGCGTCTACCACTATGAATTTAAATCAAGAAGTAATGAAGTTGTGGGTTTTGCAGGAATGCAGGAAATTTGTGTATGCGGAAGATGAGCTTACAGTTGAGCAAACAAATAAATCTGCTAGTGTCCTGAATGAGTTGGACGAAATTTGTGAGCATCTCATTGAGTTGATGTCGGTTAACAAAAATGATGGAGGTGAGAAGAAAGAATTATTGGAAGAAATAGAAATGTTTTTGAAGGCTGCCAATAGAAGATAGTGTGGCAGCAGCATGATGTTTTGCAGTTCCACCCAAACTAAACCACCAATATCATTCCTTGTACACAAAATCCTTGCACACAGGACTTTGGGATTACAGGTAATTAATGGTCAATCACGTAGGTTTGAACACCGAGTAGAAAGGATCATTTAAAGTAGAGATGCAGGCCGGCCGGAGGCATAGGTCAGGGCTCATCAAGTGGAGATCTCATAGTGAGATATTAATTTGAGTTTTATATAGTTATATTTTTAGATAAAAATACGTTAATAGATAGTAGTATTTTTTAATTTACGGCTATATTAAAATAAATAATAAAATATATAATGAGTCAAGAATATTCGTTATTATTAATATTTTTACAAAAAATTATATTAACTCAGTTAACTAATTTAATAATGTTTACAAAATAATTTATAAATATTTCAATTTTTATTCTTTTTATTTTAAAATGTGCATCACTGACCTCAAGCATATAAATTCGCTTGAACCTGCCTCAATATTCTGTTTAGTTACAATTCAGGAAACTATAAGATATGAATATAAAACTTAGAAGTGCAATCATTTATTATTAGTATTTACATAATTCTTTTTACTCCTTTCTAAGATTTCTGTCGGAATTAAGTACATTATGAATTACCTAACAATTCTCTTATTGGTTGCCTTCTAGATAATCTTTTTCACCTCAATTATAAGTTCAAATTATGCTTTAGGTAAGTTCTAAATGTTTGGACAAAAAATATTCATTAAATAGCATTTTAGAGCACTAGACAGTTAAATATACGGTCGCGTTACTGATCATATAGTCTCCTAAAACATTACATGGCTAACTACACGGTTGTGCCTATGACCGTGTAGTCTCTGAATTTGTTACACGAAAATCTACACGGTAATTACTAACTGTATATGTAACGCCCTCAAATTCTCGTTTAATTTGAATTTAAATTAAAAGTACGTAGGAAAATACAAATAAATTTTTCGTGGTTATTATAAGAGAATAATTAAGTGGGGAGAGAAAAGAAAATAAGAATCGGGATTAGTTGGATCGATTGGAGAAAAGGAACTACGAAACAAGTGGACTGAACCGCAAGGGCAAAATCGTCCGCACCGAACCTTTATCTATATATATACTTGTTTCTCTCTCTCTTTTTCACTCTCATACACATCCCTCTTCTCCACATCACTTTCCAAAGTTACAAAACCTTAGACTAACATCTTTCCTCATGGAATCTCGGTATTTGGGAGTTCTAGGATCGATATGTGCTCGTAATCCGGTAAGGTTTCTTGAGTAAAGTTTGTGAATCCCTTTTTTGTTAGAAACCTAATTTTTTTGACTATGTTTCTTTATCGTTTGAGCTCAGAATTGAGTAAATGATAGCTTGATGGAAAGCTTATCATGTCTACTACTTAGAGGTAACAAGTTTTTGTGTTAATTTATGATTTAGGTGGCTGAAATTGATGATAGAAAGTGACATGTGCAAAGTGACGAAAATGGGGTTTTTGATACCCAGTGATTTTTCGAGTTTCATTGCTTAGGTAAGTTTTCTGAGAGTCTATTGATGTTATTGATATGATCAATTTAAGTGGGTGTTGTTGAGGGAGAAATAATTGAATGAAGAAAGAATAATTAAAGGAGTTAAAAAGGAAACATATGAATTTAGGTGATTGAGGTGTTAAATTGGTAAATGATATTAAAGAAAAGCTAAACAGATATGCTTGGTACATTAATGGAGAGTGATGATAAGTAAAAGCAAAGAGAAATTGAGAGAAGAAAGTATTAATATTAATGTAATGGTGTAAATCATTGATATTAGGCATTGATCTTTATGATTGAGAGATTAATATGAGTTATAATGTTGAATTAGGAAATTTGAGGTTACGATGAGGATGGCTTGGGATGGAATTCTTGGACATTTTGCTAAGGTAAGTAATACGAGCACAACTTCCCTAATACTTATGGTTTATTGAGTATTTATTTCTTATGGAATGAGCATGTTAAATTGATGTAACAGCTTAAATGTTGGTACGTTGTTTAGATTGGATTTGTTGTAAAGATGGGTAGATAAATGGAAACATTGTGATATGCTTATGGTATACTTTGAAGTGTAACATAAATGTGATTGTAGAAGCTTTGAGTGCGAATTTATTAAAAAGTAAGAAATGCTTAATATTTGAATGGGTGTTTGAAATGTTATTGTAAGTTGATCATATTTGGAATAAGTATGATTGTTTGGTATGAGAAATTGATAAATGCTTGAAAATTGATCTTGTATTAATAAGTATTGAGCATGTAATGTAATTGATAAAACATGTGTACTTTTATACTCTCTATTGTTTTTGAATGAGATAAATGATGAAAATGGAATAAGAGAAGGCTATAGTGGCATATGAATGTAGTTTACTTGATTAAAAGCAAATATAGTTGTAATTGTTATGTTGTGGCATGATTATCGGCTATGCTCACTGAATATGGACTGATTTGAATTTGGTTGAACCTTAAGGTATTGTAATTGATGGTTAAGATTGATAAATGTTAAGATTTTACATGTGGCTATGAAATGTGGCATGTTTAGATGTGAACATATGATTATCTTATGAGTTAATCATGAATTGATGATCTTGTGCCTTAAATGGAATAGTATGCTCTTTGATATCTGGTTGATGAATAGTTGATAACTAATTGATATCTTGTTGATAACATAAAGTTGTTGGTTTAACTTATATGAGCATGCTTATGAGATTGATGATAACATATGTGAATGTGTTGATCATTCATGGTGAGGCATTGTAGGATTGATTGTGAACACATGAATGTGTTGTATGAGTTGAAGGCATGTGTTACACACATATCATTCATGCATTGGGACTCTTGGTGCGTAAATTAAATAACAGGATGAGTTTCTCTAAGAATATAAGGAGGGAGTGGTTATAGCATAAATGATATATTACACGTCTTAAGCTGACCTCTGAGGATATATCAACAACCTACCTCGGGCCACACGTCTTAGGCTTGACCAGGACCTCTTAGGGCAGGGGAGAAAGGTTGGGGGACACACAGACCTTTACATATCAGTTATGGGCGCTTGGTGCGCAATATAAAAATCGGGTAGTATATAGAACATGCTACACCAGGCACGCGTGGAAAAAAACTCAAAAAACCTAAAGGTGTAAGAGTGTGCCAATTAGGGTACTTTGTGTACAAATCTATGGTACTTTGTGTACAAATCTATGGTACTTTGTGTACAAACTTATGGCACTTTGTGTGCAAAATCATACATGGATCCAAAACTTATAACCACATACTCCCGGCCGAGAGGCCCGTTTGCAAACGTCAAATCTTATGGCCAAAATAGGGTATAAGTTAAAACCCAATGGGATCTCGGGTGATTATGCTTGAGAATGCATTAGATCATATGCATTCATAATTATCGCACTGCATATGATGTATTTCTTGTGAAATTATGATATGAATTCGTTGTTGGGATTGTGAGTTGATTGTACGTAGGTGGTTGTTAAGTATGTTTTTTTAAAAATAGTGGCATGGATTGAGAATTTCTTGTGTGATGAAATTAATTGTTATAATCACAAAGGCAAAGATGCTAATGGTGTTGTGCATAGTGATATTGAAAGGTTGATTCTAAATTGTTAATGAAATAATATGTGTATGCTTATATAAGTGCGTAATATTATGGTTATATTTGATTATGTGTGAATGAAATGATAGATACCATATGTTCTCATTGAGTGATAATTTTGTTATGTTGGTTGGAAATTGAATTGAAATGTTAAATGGAGTATAATTATATTGAATCAATTTGCTTAGTTGGAATGTGATTAGAAATGCATGAATTTAAGTATAGATGTTTTTGATTTGGAAAGATGTGAATTTGTGTGGTTTCTTTTCAAAGAATCAGGTAAGAATGCGGGGTCATATGGAAGTATGCGGAGTCGTCATGACAACGCGTACTCCTTCACCAACCTGCGTAATGACCTGTTTCCAGGGCTAAGTGATACGTATATATATACATAACTTTGAAGATTTAAGTGCCATTGATATAACTAAATATTGAGTGATAAATGTATTAAGTGTGTTAAATGAATGATACCGTTTAAATTTATGTTACATATGAAAAATGTTAAACACATAAACGGGGAAGCATTTTACTAAGTGCTTAAGTATATTATTTTGTTCCATGTTCTAAATATGGTTATGAATATTGAAGAATGTATTTAACTGGTTAATTTATATTTGGTGAAAATGTGGGAATGGTTTGAGTACTAATACTAAATATTTAATTATAATGATAAGTTATACAGATATATTTTTGTGCCACAAATTTAGGAAAGGTGTCTATTTAGGTAAGTGTTACTTATTGAGTTTTCACAAAATCATCTGCGTTTTATGCTGCCATATTCAACATTGGCAGGTACTTTAGCGATAAGGAGAAGGTGGAATAGTGAGCTTGTTACCAAAAGGATCGAAGAAGTAGAGCGAGCCGTGCACTTAAGAGTAATTAAATAAAAGGGCATGCCTATGTGTTAAAGATTTGTAATGTAATATATAATAATTGTTTGTGGTTGTAGGTAAGTTTTTTTTACATTCGATGTGTTTTTATTGAAAAGTTTTTATAAGGAAATTGTAAATCATTTGTGCATAAACGTCTTTCCTTTTTTTCTTTTATTCGTAAATTATTAAAAATCAAAACCTTGATACCCAAGTTCGAGTACCATTTGAAAGATAGACAAATACTTGAATGGTAATAGAATTTGGGTGTCACAAAAGTAGTTATTTTTATGGCTCATTTCACTCCTCATTCCATTTGCTTTAACATTTCACTATCTTTCAAAAAGGTTTTTTCATTCTTCTTTCACTAGTGTTTCCCATGATTAAATTAGAAGCCACTTGAATGTACTGATCTTAGCCCCATGATTTCTACTTACAATGACAAGTTTAATGATGTTTAGAATTGGAGATGGAATAGTACGAGCAAACTGCACGTTTTTTCCTTTTGGATGATTTGAACAAGTTCTAGAGTTTCTATTTGCACATTCCAAACAAGATCCAAAATTTTTACTTGTTTCTTTATTTCGACAAGTCCCAGAGTTTCTACTTGCATCTCAACAAGATCAAGGATTTCAACTTCTTCTCTTCACCCTTCACTAATTTGACAAATCTAAAGAGTTTATACTTACATCAACATATGTTGGCAAGCTATTGAGATTTCTACTTGTTCTTTTTGCCCTTAATTAATTTTACAAGTCCAGAGAGTTTCTACTTGCATCAATATATATTGGCAAGCTCTTAGATTTCTAGTTTTTCTTTTTTCCCTTCATTAATTCGACAACTCTAGAGAGTTTTTATTTGCATTAACATATGTTGGCAAGCTCCTTGGATTTATGCTTTTCTTTTGTATTTCTTTGATTTGACAAGTCTAAGAGTTTCTACTTAATCCTAGGCAAGCTCTTGAATTTTTTTTATCTCTTGTGCTTCGCTGACAAGTCCAAGAGTTTTTACTTGCTTTCTGGCAAGCTCCTTAATTTCAAATTGCCTTCCTTCAATATGACAAGTCCAAAGTTAGAGATTTCAACTTGATTTAGACAAGTTCCCAATCAAAGGGTTTTTACTTGTCTTCCTTCAATTTGACAAGTCCAAAGCCAAGGATTTCTAATTAATTTAAACAAGTCTTTGGTCAGAGAATTTCTACTTTTCTTTCTTCATTTTGATAAGTCTAAAGTCAAAGATTTTTACTTGATCTAAGTAAGTGTCTGATCAGAAGATTTTTACCTGTCTTTCTTTATTATGACAAGTTAAAAGCCATGGATTTCTACTTGATTTAAACAAGTTCCTGATAAGAATATTTCTAGTTGTCTTTTTCATTTTAACTAGTCCAAAGCTAGGGATTTCTACTTGATTTAAATAAGGCTCTGGTAAGAGCATTTTTACTTGCATTGATACAATTTTGAGAAGCCTTGAGTTTCAAATTGCACCTAGGCAAGCTTAAAGATTTTTACTTGCCTTCTTTCTCTAGGGATAGTGGATCTTATATTTTTTATGCTTTTTAAGTATAAGTTTGTTTCTCTACTGCTATTGGTGTTGCTTTATAGGGCCTTACACTTATTCAGGAATTGTATGATTAGTGTAGTAAGAACATGGCATAATTCAAAGTTGTAGTAAAAAAATTGTTTTCTAATTATTTTCAATTAATGAGGTTACAACAAGATACATCTTTATTCAGAATATTTTGATGATGGTTCAATATCCCTGCGATTATTGGAGTCATATACTCTGACTCCAATATTTTGAAGCTTTTCTTCTCTGAATAAGATTTTGATTTGGTTCATCATTTCTTGACATCTCTCAGTAAGGTGTCCATACGTTCTATAGAGATCACAATATGTGTATGTGTCTTTTTCCATCATCTTCTATATTATTAGAGAAAAATGAATGAGTCCAATGTGTTGGATGGACGTCAGAATGTTTACACGAGATTTGTTTAAGGGTTTATAAGTTTTAAACTTTGGCTTTGTAGATCATTCACCCATTTATCCTTCCTCATTGAGGAATCCTCTATTTGATCTTTCCTCTTGCTATTTCTTTTCTCTTTAGAGAATCTCACTATTCCCAACATCTCTACCTGAGCTATGTACTTATTGGCTAGAGAGAATAAGTTATCTATCATCTTAGACTGTTCCAACGATAATACCTACTATAATTATACTAACATTGGTCATACCATCATGGTTGTAACTACTACTCCAGGTTGTAACTCCCTTATCTCCAATGCTGCATTGTGGAATCTATCATTGTATTGATGCAAGGGTTCTTTCTCCCCGTATTTTATACTTAGTAGATATATAGCGTCCTTCTTTCTCTTGCTATTGATAATGAAGGTGTTGAAAAACATCTTTTTCAACTGTGCAAAAGATGATATTGAAGACTCGCCTAAGCGATTAAACTAATCCCTGAAAGCATCCTTCAAAGTGATGGAGAATTCTCTATATATGATTGAATTCTTCCATCTATGTAGTAGCGTGATAACGTTATAATTTTGTATGTGTTCATGGGGGTCTACTTTCCCAGTAAAGGATGGAAGTTAAGGCATCTTAAACTTGAAGGGGAGTGATTCTTCGATAACTTTCTTAGTGAAAGGAACTTTGGTGTTGCTCGATTCCTCAGTATTTTTCTCTAGCTTCTTGTCGGCTAGGATATTCTCCACAAGCTTCCTCACACTGTTGACTCCTTTAGCGATAAATGCCAAACATTCTTCTGGTCTTAAAGTCTTTACTACTCTTTAAAAGCTCTCTACTACTTCTTGATTTCTTGGTTGACGTTGGAGAAGAGCCCTTCTATCCTCTCTAGTTATCTCATGTCTCCCACAAATTTTTGAGTTAAGGGTTTTATGCCCCAATTATACTATTATTCTTAAGTCAGTAAATGGAGAGAGGGGTGATCATTTTGGTAGAGTAATAGTAGGATATTAGAGAAGAGTGAAGTCTATTTATTGACAAAAAATGGAGATACTCTGATCGTGATTTTGTTATTATTGACTTTGAATTTGTCTTTTAATTTAAGATTCAACATTTGAATGTTAAACGTGAAAGATATATATACGTTTAAATGAGTACATTGTATTTGACTTCAAGGCTTTAAATTATTTTGACTTTCTTACATAGTCAAAATATACAACCTATAACATCAAGAAACTCATTATTTTATCTATACAATAGAAAATTTCATATAGTAAAAAATTATATTTTACACAAAAAATTCTAAATCATTTTGTCAAAAATATAAGACAAAATAAATTGCGATTTAGTTTGAAGTTAACTTTATACATTGGTATCAAACTATATTATGAAATAATTTGGAACATTTGAGCAGTAAATTCAACGATATCTAGTCATAAAAAATCTTAGAAAATTGCATACCCAAAAGCAATATTCAATTATCAATGCCATATTCCCTGGAAAGATAACATTACTTTCCTCCACGATTTGACAATGGTAAACAATTATAGTTTGAACCTAAAGTTAATATAGCCTATATCACTCATACTTCAATTTTAAAGAATTAAAAAGATTTGCTTACATTGTTTCTCTTGCTTCTCTTGTAATTACACAAACCTAATTGGACGAATCCATTGGTAATAAGCTATTTAAATGATCAAAAACTTGGAAAAAAACTTATTAATGTGATCCCTGAACTAAATATATTGTTGTCACATTTATTTTTTTGATATAATAGAGGTAAGACATTTATATTTTATATGTCTTTATTCTTGTCTATATTGAACTAATAAAATATTAATGAATTGTGTAACTATTTAAGCTATCAAATAAAGATGTTTGATAGAAAAATACTCAATAAGAATATCATTCTAAATGTCTATAATCAATCATTTATGATGGGAACGAAAATGAACCGTGACTAGAATGAGTCTCTATGAAATGATTTTCCTTGACCAATCATGAAGTATAAAGGACAGAGGTACAATATAGAGATTGATGTAACAGATCAATCCACTTAAATGAGAAAATGTGTGATATTACAAGTCATACATATTCATATAATATTGTATCTACTGGTATTAAAAGTCTTTATGTAACACAGATAGATCCTATTTTTTTTATCATATGCTTTACATGATCATAAATGAGTGAAAACTATGGATATGATTGACTTTGTTAAAGACCATGATATAGGATCATAAAGAAGGGAAAGGATTGTCACTCTCACAAAGAGAGAAGATATAATTGGACATTTGATGTGTAAGACTGAATAGTGTGAGACTAAATAGTGTGTAATCACACCCAGATTGTATGATAGTTGAGATCATAAATTTGTTTATCTTATCATCATAATTGAGATGTAGAAAATGATAATTCAAAATAAGGATGACTTGTTTCATGCCCCATATTGTCATTATCTTAAAAGTGCAAGGGATCGAATAAGATTACTAGGCTAGAATTAACAATTATTGATTTTCAGGGGCATTATTAAGTCATTAAGAGGTTAGTAATGTTTAATGGGCTTAGAGAAGTCATTTCCAAAGGCAAATGAGTCTAGATGATCACACACCTTACGTTTTGAACTTAAGGGCTAAATGATCATTTTTTAACTATCATTTATAAGGCAGAAATGAGCCTAAATGTATAATGGGTTGATTGTTGTTCATTGAGCCTGATTTTGCAAAAATAGTCCAATAGAATTTTTTTTATAAAGGAAAAAATACTAAATACATGGACATATGAGGCGATTTTGGCCAAAACCTATTAATTTTAATTAAGTATAATGTCTTGGTTGGAAAAATCACAGTATAAATAGGAATTGAACCTCTAATGTCATCTACAATTTTAGTATAGATATGGATTGATTTTTTGAGTCATAATATGAATTGGATTTGTCTTATTCATATTTGGGATAAAATCAATAAATTTAGTCTACATTAAACTATGATACATGTGATTTTTGAAGCATATAAATAGACCCCTGTTAGTGTTAGCTCTAGTTCGAATATATTGTACATACTATTTGAATTAACAAAATAAGATATTTGCTTTATTATTTATATTTATATACATATTATGATAGAACATACTTAAATATATATCTCATACATAAGATGACATATGTGAAGCATATGTCTATTGGGCCTTGAAGTAAGAGATTTTATTCAAACATTCTTAGTCGATTATTTCTATGAGAATAGTCAATGAATTAAGATTAGCACACTCTGTCTAACTTAGTGGGTTCAATTCTACAGACTTAACACAATGAGTTACAGTAAAAAATCATTGATATGTGACAAAGATATAATATTTGGATTGGATCCATACAATGAAGACAATAAATTACATTAAATCATAACTGGTTCTTATATGTAAGTCTTACATCAAAGTTATTAGACCTAAAATCTCTATGAAACTCTAGAGGTGTTATTAGTTTCTTTAACATATACCTGATGTGCCCATAATAAGGGGACAAGTATGTGTATGATTAGGTAGGCACTGCTGTGTGTTAGAGAGCATAAAAGAAGTGAAGGATACTTCACTGGGAGAGAAAATATCACTAGCAGTTGATTAGTGAATTGAGAAATTTATGACTATATATATGTGAAATAATGTGTTTTATTATTTATCAAAAAGTTCAGTTCACTAGAATATCAAGGAAGAAATTTGTGCACACAAGGATGACTCTATCTGTGCCTTATTCCAATACTGATATTTGAAGGTGAGGAATTATGCAAGATTGCATTAGGTTATCAAATGTCAACCACATTTTCATTCAAATTATATAAGAATGACTTACTATAGTGAATAAGGTGTAGAATTCAAAATTTTCTAGGCTAGTCTATTTGATAAAACCTTTAAACCATACAATTGACGAATTGGACTCACATATGCAGAATGAGAAGAATTACAGTAAACCAGACACATACCTAGTCAAGTAGGCTGATGTTTTCTAGAAGAAAATAATAACAATGGTTATTTGGTGAAAAATGCATATTTAACGGACATAATCATCAATAAATCAGATTTAGGGTGGCTCGATAATGATTGGAGTTCAAAATTTGAAAGCTTTTGTCTGAGGAAGATTTGTTAGTCAACCAGACACATTCCTAGTTGACTAGAGATGCTTGTTAGTTGATCAAGAAAGATGCTACTCGAGCAGACCTAATTATTTTGTGTCAGAATAGCTACTGTAATGAAGTTCACTCAACTAAAAGAATTGCTAGTTAACCAAAACATCAAGCTACTCAAGTAGAAGAATTTTTATTAGAGTAGAATTAAAGTTTCTAGTTGACCAGCAGTTGGGCTAGTCGACCAAAAAGACCTCTACAGTTAAAAGCACTATTTTTAAGGCTCTCAATCGGGACATACTTCGTGCCTAACGACCATATTAGCAAAAATAAGCATAAAAGACTCAATATTCTGAAGAGAGAGATTAGAGACCATATTTCAAAGCTTCTATTGTGGAAAAACAAATTCTCTCAAGCTCTCTTAGTTGAAAAAGTCACTTGTGTAAGAATTTATTATTCTATTTTTCTTATCTTTGCACAACTTGTATTCCTTTGTCAAATGTTTTAGTATAGTATATACTCTTTTAAGGTAGCATTTGAGTCGTAAATCAAATGAAGGTTCTAAGGTAGCTTGAGTCAAAAATCATGTGTGTAAGGAAGTTCTCATTAAGCTTGAAAGTGAGGTAATAGTGAATAGTTTTCCAAAATCCTAAGTGGGAACTTAGGTAGTGAATGTAGGTGTTGGGGTTGAACCACTCTATATCTTGTGTCATTCTCTCATCTTCTTATTTTTAGGAAAAATTGCTCACTATTAGAAGCTCTATTCAATCCCCTTCTTTTAGAGCTATTTTCAGTTCTAAATATATGTCCTCGAGGAGCTTTCTAATCAGGAATGTTGTTTTGACATCCATTTACTTTGACAAATCTCATAATCATGAAATGAATATGTGGAAAGTAAAATCCTGATAGATTTAACATGACTATGAGAACAATGATTTCATTATAGTCTATACCATGAATTTTCCTAAATACCTTAACCACGAGCCTACCATTAAAGGTATTATCAGCCTTAGTCTAGAAAATCCATTTCAATTCAATGACTTCAGAACCTTTCGGTGGATCAACCAACATCCATACTTGGTTATCGTACATTGATTGCATGACCTTAAGCCATCTTTTTGAATTTGGGCTTTCAATATCCTGTTGGTAGGTAGATGGATCCTCGTGATCCACTAATTCAACAGTCTTGCTTTCGGTTACTATAAATTTGTATCTATCAACTTCTAAGTGAACCTTAATAGACCTTCTAAGTGTTAGGATTTAGTATGTCATAATCACAGATTTACAAAGTGGAAACTTTATGAAAAAATCAAGAACAACCATAAAAAGTTGCAAAACCAAGATCCATGAAAGTATGTATTAAGTAGTTAAACTAGTTAAAGTTTCGTACCTAAAAATTCGATGTAAGAACGATTGTTAGATCAATTTTATTCGTAACTACTGTATAGGTGTGAACCCCGAATTTAAATACCGCTTACGTATATTTCCCTCCTGCAAGTGATACTTAAACCCGGAAATCAAGTTTTTATTTTGAATCTAAATTATAAACCATAATGAATAATAAAATTGGAAGGACAAAAATCAAAACCCCTTCTTTCATAAACACATATATATAAATACAAAAATTTACAAAGAAAGTTTTCCAGGTTATAAATGAAACAGGAACCCTAGTGATTCCTTTTTCAATGATAACCCAACAAAATACATTGAATAAAATGTATGAAATTGTCATGTACATATACTGAGATCAAACCCTAATCCAGAGAGATTTCAGCACACCTTGGTCCGTTTCCAACACTTCAAAATCTGAGCACTGGACACCTCTCGTCCAAAAGAACGTCTCAAAATCCTGCCGAGCGTTG
>CANYCX010049146.1:0-11010 GCA_948193385.1 Breynia disticha f. nivosa
TTCTAAGCAAAGTCAAGCAATTTGCTAAGGTTGAAAGAGCAAAATTGTGAATTTGGGATTTGTGGGATGTGTTGGAGGGTAAGGATCATTAAAATGTACCCAATAAACATGCTTAGGGCATTAATGAAGGTTGGTGTGCAGAGAAATTAATAATGGCTATGGTAGGTAGAATATTAAATGAAGAGGCTTAAAGGAAAAGGGAAAGAAAAATGAGACTAATGTAATAATGCATTCATATAAGTAATTCACATTCATATCACATAAATTGAATGAATATAAATTGATGTGAATCTATAATGTTCATGATAGGAAATTCAAATTGTGGCAGGGACGGTTCACAACCGAGCCGCTATGTGCTTTTGGCGAGGTAAGTAATACGAGCACAACTTTCCTATGTATGTATGTGGTTGATTGCGGATTGTTATTCGATTGGAATTGTTACTTGATTTGATATGATTCATGTGAATTGATGATGAATGTAATGGATTGAGACCTTGGTATTGTTCTTTATGCGTGGAATATGGAATGTGTTTTGATGTGGTTGTGGGAGTCCTTAAATGCGACTTGGATGAAGGCATAAAATGTCTATAGTCATATGACTGCTGTTATGCCTAGGAGGGTTATAATTAATGGATTGATGTTATATGATTGGTATACTTGTAGTTGATTGTGACTTGGTTGATATGATTGTGGATTTGTTATATTGGTCGTGATTGTTGGCCAAATGGTGGAACTCAATATTTGATTTTTGAGTGTGGCGTGATTGTTATGTATGGCATAAATTGGTTGATGAGTACATAGTGGTTTTCATGGAATAACACACATATCATTCATGCATTTATGGCTCACAGGTGGGGCAAATATATTAAAATATGGGCTCTTTGTGAGCAAGAATGAAATAATGGACTCTTTGTGAGCAAGAACGAGGGAGTGGTTATGGCTCTAGGTGAGTAAAGTTATGGGTAGTATATGATAAATGTTTCACTGCGGCACAAGTGGTAAAATGTTCGAGACACCTTAGTGTATACGAGTGTGCCAAAAACTATTGCCGCATAAGTGTGCAATTATAAGGATCCAATAGTTTTTAGGAGATATTTTTCAAGTTTTAAAACAGATATTCCTTTCCTAAAATCTCTCTCAAGTGGTCGACGAAATAGAGCTCTTTTAATGTTTGAATTCTAAATTTATCTCTCTTTTATTTTTTTAAAAAAATAATTATCACTCTTATTATCTCTCTCTGTTAATTAGACTTTAAGATAAGAAAATTCATATAGATAAATCATGTATTAAACCTCAATTAAAATTAGAATGGATTTCTAATTATGAGCTTTAATCATTCTGGACTCAAGTATTAAAATTGACGGTCAAATTACACATATAGCATTTTTAAAGTACCATCTTTCCATATATTCCATCTTAGGAAAGAAATCCTAAAAATGTCATCTTTAATGATTCTATTCCTTATATTGTCATATTATATATAGACAAAATCTACAAAGATTCTTCGCATAATCTTTCCCGTTCAAAAAAGTTCAATTCAAAAATATAAAAATCTCTCAAAACACTTTCATTCAAAACACAATCCAAATTCAAAAACATAAAAACCCTAACAGTCTCCATTCTCAAACCAAATTAATCCAGAAACAACAGCATTCATCATCAAAATCATATTTAATTTTTTTCATAATATTTTTTATATTTTTTCTATAAGTCATCACATGGTCAACTTATTGTCGATTTATAGATTTATTTTAACTTAAGCATATTTATTTTTTTTCATAATATTTCTCACAAAAACATCTGTAAAAAAATTGAAATTGTTTTCTTTGCGTCTCTATTTACATACTTTTTTATTTATCAACTTCTAGTCGACTTACTGTTAATCTGTAACAGATAATCAAAATTGACAAAAAGTTGACAATAAATTGATAAAATGTTAACAAAAAATTTACAAAAAAAAATGGTGAAACCCTAATTCTCATATCAGTAACATGTATTGTCGTTAAGTTTCTTACATTTTTTTTATAATTTGTCACCTTATGGTCAACTTGTAGTAGAAAAATAAAGATGACAACAAAATAACAAAAATTAACAAAAAATTGCAAAAAAAACTGTCAAACCCTAATTACCAAATTAGTAATACGTATCGCCGTTAAGTTTTTTTACATTTTTTCTTTGATTTGTCACCTTATTGTCAACATGTAATAGACAAATAAAGATGACAACAAGATGACAAACTGTTAACAAAAAAATACAAAAAAAAAATTGTCAAACTCTAATTCCCAAATTAGTAATACGGACTGTCGTCAAATTACATACACAAACAAAGTCAACCAAAAGTTACAACAAATTGA
Organism: Breynia disticha f. nivosa; assembly: GCA_948193385.1. NCBI lineage: Eukaryota > Viridiplantae > Streptophyta > Magnoliopsida > Malpighiales > Phyllanthaceae > Breynia > Breynia disticha. The sequence goes on from CANYCX010049146.1 coordinate 2,355, forward strand.
ATAGAAATTTACAACTTTTAAAACTAAAATTTGACTATATTATAAAAAAAGGCATTTACAATTGTGTATCTTTCAGGGACCAAATCCAGCCTTCAATCTTTACACAATTTGGCTTTTTTGGCTGGCTAAAGATTCCATCATTTTAAGCATTTCTCTAATACTTTTCTCCATCGAACAGCTTCAATCTGGAATACCGCACAAATTAACGTTACATTTACCTCTAAACAACCTATTGAGTAATAAATAAAAGAGTAAAATAAGTACACAGGCAATTTCAAGGTAGCATTTGTAGGGACGAATAAGGAGGAATAAGCTATTAGAAAGAGAATTGACAATACGAAAGTATGAGATGCATATTAATTGAAAATATAAACGAAGCTAACTAAAAGTTAAGATGAAGCAAGTAGAAAATAAGAGTGGTGCATAAGTTAAATTTAGTTTGTATAAGCATATAAGAAAATAACTATAGAAAGAGAGAAGAGGAACCTGAAGTGAATTATTAGTCTGAGTCTCGTAGAGAGAAAGGCGGAGAAGAACAATTGAAGAAATTTCAAATGAGAGATCAGTTGATGACATAGCAGGAAAGGGCACTATAGATGAATCAAACATAGGCAACGGTAAGGATATGGAAATGGATAGTCATGAAATTGTAGTTGTTGTTCACGTTACAGAGCGAGGAGCAGATTGTGGTGTGGAATCCACCGTTTGAGGTGGTTTGTCAGTGAATGTGCTTGAAGGAGAACGTGGGAATTTCTTACGATGTGGAGGTTGTGGCAGAGGAGGGGGAGAGAGAGAGATAAAGGAGGGGATGAGAGGATAGTAAAGAGATAGAAGAACATAAGCTTTGAAAAATGAATAAATATTTTATTATTTTATAGGTGATATTTAGAGAAAAACTTTAATAAAACATGGTATATAAGGGATAACTTTGATGGAAATCAAAATGTTTAAGATTGTACTGGTTGACTTTTATTCAATTTATTGACCTAATTGCCTTATCTGGCTTAAAGACGAAAAGTAGCCCAAGAAAAAAAATTTGATTTCACCCCTATATATTTTATTTATCTGTGTACAATCTTGTAGAACTATTTAACAATGCTAATGAATTAATTAATTCATAAATCATATATGATCTTTGGACACTATGATCACCCAAAATCAAATAGCATACGATCAGTATCAACAATCTCATTGCAACTCAAATTCTTTCATTGAACTCCAATATCATGATTTTGCATAAGACATGTCTTTAAAATACTTATTATGTGCAAAATCTTATTTTTAATATCTATGATAAAATTGATAAGTTCAAATAAATGATTTCATCATTCTTTTGGGTGCGGCAACACTCTTCTCAATCTTGTTTATCAAGTGGCCAATGATATATTCTTTCTTTACAAGAAGGTCAATCCTGTCACTTCGTTGCTTCTTCTACTTGCAGTTCATAACATAATCAACTCATATCATTCAATTTGTTACAGTCATGTTAGATGTATGTCAAAGCATACCAAAAGTTACACTAGAAGTCAAAGAGATTTCAGGTCTAAGGTCAAAATAAAATATATGCTTAATTTAATATTCTCATCAATAATCACTCTCCGAATACAATTTCCTAACACAGTATTTATGAAATCTGTTAAATATTTCATATATGTGACTTGTAGAACATGATTAAATACAAAGTTCATACTAAATTTATTTCTATTCCCATCAAAATAACTGACTAAGAATATTTTGAATGTTCATTTTAGAATTTTCACATTCTACTATCAAGGTTTTGAGCCTTCATACCTCAAGCAATTGATTAAACATTCACGAATGTTTCATCAAACACATATCACAGGATAATACATAAAATGATAAAATAATAATTCACATTTTTATTAACCATAATAAAAAGTACATATTCAAGATTTTGTAAAAAAAACTTCAATATTTTTTAAGTTTAAATATTATAAGAATTTCTTATAAATAAGTTCATTTTCATGCATAGCACAAGCATTACAACTAGTTTTTTTTTATTAAAAGAGGAACGTTATCTTCAGAATATATTCAGAAAATAAATTCACACTCAAATAAATAGATCTCAACAACATTCAACTTCCAATCACATGATGGCAACACTAACAAACTGATTCTTAAATGAATACTTGTCAAATTATTAAACAGCTGAATCCCTTTAGAAATTTCACCATCCAAAAGATTAAAACTTAAATAGTAGGAAATTTCAGGTCACATCATCCATATTTGCAGAGTGATCCTTGCATCATTGTAAACCACCTCTTTGAAAGGAACAACACAACAATGCCCGTATGAGGGCTACATCGTTTAAATTCAGAAATCTACAACACTTTGTAATCAAATCAACTAAATTCAATTCAGAAATCTACAAGCACACCGAAATTTGTAGAATAAAAACTCATTATAATAGGAAAATCTTGCACTTCTCAATGAAAAAACGAATGCTAAATGTGAAGATTCAATTTTCGTCGCAACATCAAACAAATCAACTTAACTTTTGTAAAATGTAAAATCTCATATTTAACCTAAATAGCTAAATTTCTAATAACATATACTACACACACTGTAACTGCGCAATAAAAACAAAAAGAAGCGAAGTATCATCATAACGGCATATAATAAAGCACTCAATGCTGGATATGTCAACCTCGAAGAAATCTCATTTGTGCCCTCTAAAATACATGTAAACTTTCTGCATAAACGAAAAGAACAGAACTAAAGTTAGAGAACAAAAAAAAGTATCATAGATGAGGACATAAAAGGAATCGATCCTGTGTCCGGCAGGCATTCATATAAATCCATCATCAGGGTAATTGCACCGAGAACGAGTACTAAATGAAAAACAATTCATATACCACACAACCTTGTGTTATTGTTTAATAAATCTCCGACAGCATGATTAATCAGATGTCTATTACATCAAAGTTGCACATAATCTGAATTATATCAGAATATACATAAATAGTTGAAGAAACTGAAATTTTACTTATTTACAAAAGGACATAAAAAATTTAAATCCAAACGAAGGATATGTAACTACAGCTCATCCTTCAAGAAAATGAATTTAAAAAAACAGTTGTCCGAGTGTAATTAGTTTAATAATTTTGAGAGGTATTAGCCATATGCCAGGTCAGAATTGATACGTCTTTCCTAAAGCAACAAACCTACCAACAAACAAATTTGAGTTGAAAATAATGAACACAAAAAAAATAATTCAAAGAAAGAAAGAAAACGAGAAAAACCAAAGGATTTTAATTTGTTGCAGTTACTTTGATGACTCAGAAAAACTTGAAAAGCGAAACAAGGTCATTGTAGTTCGCCAACATAAAAATAAATAAATAAATAAATAAAACAAGCACACGCCTTAGATATGCTCCACTTCAACACAAACAATACATATTTTGCTACAGTCAGACCATGAATAATCAAACAGCAACGTAAGAGTTTCGTATCTGACCTGAAGAACCCACAAACTAAGAAATATCTCCAAGCAAAACAACCCAAAACCCACAAAATAGAAAATCTGCATGATCAAGAAAATTATTAGTTGGGTCCATACATTTCAAAGAAAGGTAAAATATGTCAATGAAATACCACACGATATGTCCCTCAAATACAAATTTATTGACAAGTACTATTTCATTCCCAATTAGTGACTATTGGAGGGGGAAAAGAGAGATCTCAGTAAAGGAATACAGAAAAACTCTTTGTGAATAACAAGTTTTGGCTATGCTCAACAAAGTTTATTTTTCCATTATGACATAGTTGCTTGGATAATTCAATTACTGTCTAGCACACTATTTCAAATCCAAGTACTATGCAGACCACTTCCATGCATGCCCTTAAAAGGGGAAATGAATTTGCTGATTATGGAAGTAACCACATGTCAAAAAACATCAGTCAAATTCACTAGCATATTCAGAAGTTTGCAAGGAGAATGATTGTAAAGATGAGAAGTTAAAATTGTTATACACACACACACACACACACACACATATATATATATACACACAGAGACACACACACACATATATATATACACACATATGTATGTGTATATATATATATATATACACATGTATGTATGTATGTATGTATGTATACACACACACGCACACACACACACACACACATATATACATATATACATGTGTATATACACGCACACAACACACACATATATACATATATATATATATACATATATACATATATATATATATACATATATATGTATATATATATATGTATCTACATATATACATATGTATATATGTATATATATGTGTGTGTGTGTGCGTGTGTGTGTACATACATACATACATACATACATACATATATATATACACACATATATATATAAAGAATTCAAGCATTGATTAGCATAAATGTCCAACTTACCCCAACCAACACACTGTCAGAAATAACATCGATTGCAGCAAGAATGCCCCTGCAATTGTACGAACAAGAAGAGTAGTTAGAACATAATAATATTGGCATTCAACTTCACATTCTCCACTGTGTGATAATCAACCATCTTTTCAGAATTCTCAGTAATTTAGTGAACAGAATCTCAATAGCTTACGTTAATGACTTCCCATGGAATACAATTGGAGGAGCAATAGCAGCAAAGATACAGAAACCAATGTGAAACTGCATTTAACAATTTCCAAAAATAATCAAACAAAGAAAATTCAGACATCATATGGGTAATACATTTTGCTGGTCATGATAGCAGATCAATACTCACCAAGTAGAACAGGAAAAACCAACCAAACTTGAAAGCACTGTCAGTTCTGCAAGCACAAAAGAGGACCATGCTTAACCATTTTGAATATATCTTCTATACGGCAACTAAAACATATGAGAAAATATGAGCAAAATGGATGAAGGATATTCTACAAACTTTGGGAAAAGATAAAATCACTAAATACTTTTATCCAGGAATATGTTAGAGTCCAACTTAGTATGGGATAAGTTGGGGTTGTGATCCCACATTGACCAAGTATGGGATTGGTTGGTTTTTCCCAAAGTTGGGGTTGTGATCCATTAGGCACCCTCCCCTTACAAGCCGGTTTTTAAGGGTGAGTTCTACCTAGTGGGTTCATAACAAGTGGTATCAGAGTCACCATCACGTGGAATGAGCCCACGTTACGGAGGGGGCGACCTAAGGAAGGGGCGACCTAGGATTAGGCCTAGAGTGGGCCGTCTTAGAGTGGGCTGCCGTGGACGTCGGGTTCGGAAGCGTGGTGGTATGTTAGAGTCCAACTTAGTATGAGATAAGTTGGGGTTTTGATCCCACATTGACCAAGAATGAGATTGGTTGGTGGTTTATAATCCATTAGGCACCCTCCCCTTACAAGCCGGTTTTTAAGGGTGAGTTCTACCTAGTGGGTTCATAACATAATCCTCCTTTGTTGGGAACCAATTGTTAAGGTGTCAGCTTGTGGGCCAAAATAAAGATGGTGGATAGGCCTAAAAAATGTTGGTGCAAGTGTTTGACCAATGCCATGCCAAGTGCACGACCGATGTGGACGTGGGTATTGATCAGATCCCACATTGGATAAATAAAAGCATGTTAGTTTTCTATGTGATTGAGCTACCCCATAACTTTTGTATTGCGGTTCTCCCAACACATATGCCTCTCTCATGCTTAGATATTAGGTATATAGTGTGGCACCATATCACTTTGTTAAATTGTAGGCCATCTTCCAGAATAAATCAGGATTATATGACTAACCTTGTCCAGAGTTTGTGTAGTGAGAACATAAAGTGGAGGAGCAACCAATTTAATCTTTACAGGACAGTCTTTATTGCCAGCAGCCTCTGCTTTCTTCATGGCATCCTGCAAAATAACAAGACGCCATAAATGCCACAAAACGAGAGAAAAATTTTAACTGCAATTAAATGGACAATAATAAAAAATAAGTAGCACTGAGCGTCATTGAGACCTTGATGTGAAGAACACCATCAAATTGGAAACATTTCATCTCAATATCAGCTCGAATCTTCAATGGTTGCGGGGTCATCCTCCTCCGAATGTTCTTTACCAGTGCATCCTTAATTTCCTCTGACACTGCAGGAACTACCTTGGTAATCTGCAGAGAGATGAGATAATCACAAATCAGCCAAAAGAAAAACCTGAAGAACAGCAAGCACTTGGATAAGCAGGAATTACCTCTTGTCCATCAGGGCCAGATTCCTTGACTTCACGGGTCAGAGAATTCAAGACAGAGTCGGGATCATTCACGATGATTTTGAATGCCTACATGATCAGTAACTTAAGGCCTAAATAATATCTTGAGAAAAAGAGAAATATTTTGTAAAAAGTTGGCGAAATTCCCACCTCAAAAGCATGACCATATTTCCGATACAAGGGCCAACCTATGTTAATGTATAATTCCTGCATTATATAACAAAGTTCATTAAGCATGCAACAATTCAAAAGCATTGAACCATTCATATGTGGGAAACTGACTTGTGGTAACCACAATTTAAAGAAGAGAACCATTAGGGCAGTCCAACTCATGAATCATCCACCTATTGTTCCCACAAACTAAAACATATACTAGACAGATTTTATGAAATATGCAGGAAATGAATTAATTGATACAGATAAACTCCAAGAAATCTGTTTCCATATTAGTCTGTCAGTGCCATCAATTAGACCACTGAATATCAGTTCTACTCGAAAGAGAATAGTACCTTAAATGATTCTTCAAAATCAAACATCTTAAGGACAAGGCAGTAGCAACAAATTTAACAGAACAACAATCCACAGCATTGCAATGTGCAATGCAATCTAATTTATTTTTATTCTCTACTTCTCAATTGTGTTAATAAAGGTACAATGCTAGTACGAGCTACAAAACGAATAACTTCATCCCAGCCTCGACATCTGCACTGTAGGCCAATTGATTCAACCTAATTTAATTAACTGCTGCAAAAACATTCATCCAACCGAACCCAAATCAATCTCTACAAAAACACATCTTTCCACATTTAACAAAAATCTATTCACAAGAACCCGTTCGTCCAATCAAATTGAGTTTAATTGACACCAGATTATTCATCAAACCAACCCCAAAATAAATTTATACAACAACAAGACTTGCACATAAACAAAAATGTCATTCACATATAACCGCTATTTCCACCAAGATTAATTAAATTGGAACCAAAATAGTCTAATTAACAAAATCAGAGGAAAAGAAATTGTTCTTGTATTGATATTGTTTTGTGAGATGCAAAATAAGCAACAAACTCTTCATATTTATACTACTAACTCTAACAAACTCATACTTGAAAATTCAAATTCTCTAACAAATTTTACCTCCAAAATGTAACAAACTAAATTTGAATTTTATCTTCTAATATGCCCCCTCAAGGTGAATAATGGTGACTCACCATAATTCACCTTGAATTACAATGCTAAGATGAGAAACAAGTCATTCTAATCAAAATACTCCATGAACTCCATCAACATTACTTCGTCAACCTCCAACTCATCACTTCAATCACAAATCCAATCTCCAACAAAGAGCGTCAAATGATCATTAAAACGGAACAATCCGTAATCAACTCACCCCGAATAATCGATGCTACAAACTCATAAGAGTATCAAAGAAACACCACATTTAAGGTGCAATTAAACAATGTCTCACAATGGATAACCATTGCTACAAAATCAAGAAGAAGAAAATGATCAATAATGCTATGAAGCATTTTCGCAAACAAATTGAGTGCAAGAGCAATTGAATGCACATCTATAATCAACTGCCAAAGCACGACAAAACACTCCACCAAGGACTATCACATCATTTCTCATTCTGTGAACAAACACTAAATCAACAACTGCAATTCCTATAACAATTTTCCAAATGAGCAGGAAGTTCACGTGATTCTGTCCAATAATTCCAAATCCATATGAATTAGACTTTCCAAAACATAGATCCAACCAAAGATAAACTCTACCTCCACAGTATAACACCACATCAACACACCTCCACAGTATCCACAATAATCCAAACTTTAAACTCCAAAAGTAAAATATCAATGAAACAAACTAAAATCATCTCCCAAAAACAACCTCATCTACAAGTTACTTATATGAAAAAAAAAAACAAAAGAAATAAACCGCCCAAATCGTGTGTCCTGAATCAATGGATTATTTGCCCTGTTAGGTGGCGATCCACAACAATAAGTTGGCAAAGAAGCCACATGCGACGGATATTCATCCGATCTTGCCTTAGAACCAATCTTTCAGCCAGAGATCCCACAATGACAACATTCTCAATATTCCTCATGTTTTCTATAAACAAGTGAGAGAAAGAAAAACTAGAGCGCAATGAGGACAAATGAACGGGGAGATTTGATTAAACAAAGGAGGAGAGGAGAGTGGAAGAAGGAGAAAGACGATGTTGTTGCGTTGAGAGGTAAAGAAAAGCTGTGAAACAGAGACTTAGATGTAGAGTAGGAAGAAAAGATAAAATAGATTAAGCAGTTTTAGTGAAGTAGATGAGAGGGGGATGCCGTCAACGGGAAGTTTAGCAATCCGTTGACGGCAGCCCAACTAGACTGATGGTTGAGTTTCTGCTTTCAGAGAATGACGCTAGTAATGAAGATGAGGAGGAGA
>CANYCX010049186.1:0-21012 GCA_948193385.1 Breynia disticha f. nivosa
TCATTCCTCAACTTGGCTGTCTTAGCGGGAGGAAAGTATTTGCCAGAAATCTCTCTGCCAAAACATCCCATGAATCAATATATCCTCATGGCAATGATTTGAGCCACTGTTTAGCGCATGCCCTCAAAGAGAAAGGGAACAGTTTGAGTCTGATGGCATCGTCGGAAGCTTTGTTGATCTTGAAAGTGTCATAGATCTCTAAAAAGTTTGAGAGATGAGCATTCGGGTCTTCGTCCTATAAACCATCAAACTTAACATATTGTTGAACCATATAGATGACATTTGGTTTGATCTCAAAGTTATTTTTCGCCACTCGTGGTCTGACTATGCTAGAGGTAGTGCCTGTCATGTTCGGCCGAGTATAGTCGAACATTGTCCTTGGAATTTTGGTCAGCCATGGCTGGAGTTACTGAGTGATCCGAATCTTAGTCGCTTTCGCTTTTGAGATCAATTGTGGCATCCTTCAATAGCTGTTCGTGATTTCGAAGGAGAACTGTGCGTTCGATTTTAGGATCTGTTTTGACAAGGTCAGAGTTGTCACTCCTGGTCATAAACTATCTGTGAATCTACAAGACAGTCAACAGAACAAACAACCAAGCGTAAAATCCAGTGACAGAAAGTAAATAAGTAACAAAAATTGAAAAGTAAAAAGAAAAGGAAAAGTGATTAGAATAATAATTAAATTGAGTTCCTACTATTGAATCGTCCTTGGCAACGGTGCGAAAAACTTGATACACCGAAACGGTACTAAAACCACGGCTCGTTAGGTAAGTATACCTATCGAACAATAGTATAGGCACTGGAGTACAGAGTATCGATCCCACAGAGACAGCCAAGTACTACTACTATCAATTCTAATTATTATCTAATCTAAATGTAGAAAAAGTTGTGTAAATAAAAAATTTATAAATTAAAAACAAAGCACTTAAAATTAAAATCAATCAAATAATCAAGAAGAAGACGATCACAAAGGACTTTGGTAAATTCAATTAGGGAAAGACGGATACCTAGACTCAACTCATCCTAAGATTTCATATGTGTATAATTCGATCATTTTTAAAGATTATTGAATATTGGACCGTGGGAATGTCTACTTTATGTTAAAATATCTCTCGACTAAATTAACAATTAAGACTAGGTTGATTAGTCAAAATCTCTTTTAAACTAAACCCCCTAATTCAGCTTTACCGTTCTATACATTCCTCTATTAGTTTTACACTAATGCGGAGAAGTTCTGCAATTCTATCTCTAAAATCCTAGGCAACTTCTTTCAACCATGAAAGACCTAATTCAACTGACAATTTCTCAATTAACCAAATTGAAGTCAAACACCTAATTCAAGAATAGGCAAATAAAAGCAACAAGGTTGAATCGCAATAAATTCATTAAAACAAAAATAAGTCACAAATCATAACACGTAATCCATCATAGAACTCGTCTAATCTAGATATCCTTACAAAGTTTAGTTCATCCTAAGGCAACGAAGACAACTAAGGCAAAATATATCCAATAAAACAGGAAAATAAACCATTGACATGTTTTGCAACTTCTGGGTTAGAACGGTTTGAAGTGGGCCGTTCCTCATCCCGTTCGGACCTTCTTACTTGTTTTGCAACTTTTGGGTTAGAACGGTTTGGCAAATTTGGTTGCCCGTTTGCCATCCGTTTGCTTCTTTTGCCCGTGCAATTTTTTGCAGTTTTGCTTCGTTTTGGCCTGAATTCTACCCTTCTACGCCCGAAGTTTCATAATTGACCTGGAGACACGAAAATGACAGGAATTAAGCCGAAATGATACTTGATTAGCCGAAAAACTAGATAATTGTCATGAAAACAGATATGAAATATAGGTGCAAAATGACATTTATCAGAATTTTAAAAATTAACGTATAATCTTTACGGGAAATTCTATATTACCGAATAACTAACAAATCGAGACTATAATTAATATCACATTAATTATTATAAGTAATTCTCATTACTTAAACCTTTCTCGATTTACTAAAATTTTACCTTGATAAATATACTCAATATTAAGCATCCACAAAAATTTTAGTTTTAAGTCCAACAACCCACCATGATTTTAATTAAGACTAACTTAATTAGCATAAGTAATTCTTATTACTTAAATTTTGTCAAATCATTAAAACCAATTTAATAATTTTCGACAAATCACAATCCCGATAACGTAATTATGCGATTACGTCTAAATTTCGCAAACTTATTAATGCTATTATATCACGTCCCGATTATTGCCACGTTGGTCACTAAGATCATACAATGTTTCGTAAAATGTAATTTAATTGGATCGCATCCAATTTTGCAATACTACATTTTATTTTCAGAATTTTCCAAACCAAAAACTCGTAAATATTTTTAAGCAGAAAAATATTTTACGACTTCCAACAATTTTGCCAAATCATGCCTTTAATTAAGAAATAACATTTCTTTCTAAGATTAGTTTTTGAATTTCATCGTTGATTCTGTTAAAACACAATTTAACTTCAACAATTCAATCATTAATCTAAAAGAAAATATTTCTGAATTTTAGGATTTATCGAGAGAATTCAAAATTCGATCTTTTCCGCTCGCAGATCTCGTTTGCGGGCATTTAATGATTTGAATTAATTTATAACAAATATATAATAATTATACTATGTAAACAAATTACATAATAAAATTTTAATACGCATTATAACCACAATATAGTTTTATTAGAATTTAATTTGACAAATTAATATATTTACAATAATTAAAATACACAATTTTAATTAATTATTCAATAACCCCTATAGAATTATGTCGTAAATATAAAAAAATTATATAATAAAGTTCTAATACTTCTTACAAACTTATTGGAAATTTATTAGAATTTTATTTGACACATAGGTACATTTAAATTAATTAAAATACTAAATTTTAATCAAATTTAAATTAAATAAATAGTTCTAGATTTCAAAAATTTACACAAAATATACCAAATATTCCAGAATATTGTAAATATTAATTCTGTCAAAAATTGAAAAATTTTTGTCATCGGAACACATCCCACGCGCTGTCACGCGCCCGAGCAAGTGGGAATAAACCGTATCAGATGTGAGTGGGCGACAACCAGTCGCGACAAGCCATGCGTGACACGTGGCGGCTTCTGACTGGACAATGCGCGGTTCGGGTGGTTTGGGTTGGAGCACGGGTTCGGGTCGGGTCTAGAACAGGTCGGGTCAGGCGTGCGACACGTCGTTCGCTTGGAACGACACGTCGTTTCTATTTATAACTGAACGCTCGACATTTGGTTCTCAAGTGACACGTCGTTTGGGTTGAACGACAAGCACGTGGTCTTCTGGTTTGACAGTGTCTCGGCCAAGCACAGAAACAATGTTGGTCGGCTCGTGAGCACCAAGAGCGGTCTTCCTGTGGTTTCTGGAAGAGGAAATACATATTTCAAATGGTTTCGGCCTCCTGAGTTCAATGGTGTGGTCAGATTTGTTAAATTCTAACATTTTATTTTCGGATTCGTACTGGTCTAGCGTTTTTTATTATCTAATTTTAACGAAAATTATACATAATAAAATCGTAAAAACAACATCATAGCTACCCACAACATTATAGAAAATTAATTCTATAAACTAACAGCCTTTCGGCTCTGATACCAATGAAAGAAAACGAATATACATAACAAATATATATAAAACAATTAATTAACACATAATTAATTAAAGCATTGAATAAAACGAACGGAAATGCAAACCTAAAATTCCGTTCAATGCAGCGAAAAAAGAACGATACCTCGCTAAGGATACGCTTGTATCTACAGGCGCAAACGCGTCGGGATACGAGCAATGTTTCACACCCGATCCTACACCGGAATCCGATCACCAGGAGAGAATAGCTACCTGTTGGTTATTTGAAGAAGAAGAGAAGTGTCTCTTCTCTCCTCTCTTCCTTTGGTGGAAGAATGAAGTTAGTTAACAAATGTGGAGAGGGAAATGAAGTTAGTTAACAAATTTGGATTAAAAAAAATACTTAGTTTTTGACAAAAAAGATCGTGTATAAAATATTTAAATATGTGAGTCTAATATTTAATATAAATATCAAAATTTTTATTTGATGCAAACTTGTGAATAAAAGTAAATATAAAGTGGCGTAAAATTAACTTTCAGCTTTAAGATTGAATATTAAAGGTCCACTCCTTATTTATATATTTAAAGTTTACAAATAATATCTAATACGTAATGTTAATTAAATTTTTTTTTAAACAGTATATATAATTGGTGTCACGTTACTAATTAGTTTCTCAAATATTTATAAGAGGTATATAAAGTTTATAAAAAGTTATTTTTTACAAAATTTATAAAATATATAAAAAATTAGCATATATCAAGTTAAAAGTAATAAGTTAAATTTGATAAAATATTGTTTGTTATTTATTAATTTACAAATATATCCCACTGTTAGGATAGACAAAGTTGATATAATATCTATATAAAATTAATATTTAATTGAAAATATAAAAAAATTGATAAAAAAAATTAAGCTTTATAAATCAATAAATAACATAAGAATTTAGCATATATTAAGTTAGAAATTTGTATTAAGTTTAAATACATAAAAAAAATAGATATAAATTCGTATTTTAAGATGTGTATAAAGTTTATACAAAGTTAATTTTTAAAAAATTTATAAAACATATAAAAAATTAAAATATATCAATTTAGAAGTTTATAATAAATTTAAATTGATAAAATATTTTTTACTTTTATTTATTAATTTACAAATAAATGTCACTGTTAGGATATACAAACTTGATATAATATTTATATAAAGTTAATATTTAATTTAAAATTATAAAAAAACTTAAAAAAATTAATCTTTACTAATTAATAAATAACATAAAAATTTAGCATATATCAAGTTAAAAGTGTATTAAATATATAAGTATCAAATGCATAAAAAATAAATATAAATTCATGTCTAAAATTGTTTATACATATATAAGTTTTACGTAAGTTTATATGAAGTTTGTATTACTGTTAAAACAACAAAAAATACTGTTCCATATAAAATGTAAAAAAAAAGTAAAAAAATGTATGAAATATAAAAGAAATATAAAAAAAGTATTATATGTAAAAACTTTAAAAAACTGAATTTTTTTTAATAAAAAAAGAAAAAACCATGAGGAGTGTAATTAATCCAATGTAAAAGAGTTTGTAACACAAATATAACGCTTTAGTTTCAATTTTGCAAACATACACTCATTTCAAACTTATTTTAAAAATGCCCACTTTTTTTTTAACATGATTGGCTTAATGCCCAGATTTGTTATTAAGGACAAAATGGGAAAGTCAAAAAAGAATCTAAACTCTCCTTTCCCTCATTAAGTCCAAAAAAATTCAAATAAGATCATGAGTTTGAAATAGTTAATGTAATTTTTTATTTTTATTCATTTCAATTTGTTTTTATACTACTTATTAAAAATCGTGCAATTTAGTCTGTATTAGTCAATTGTAAATAAAATGATCAATAATGTTCATTTGTCTTAAAAAAAGCTTATTTATAGACAATTTCGTTTAAGAAAAGTTCAAATTAGAACAATTATGTCCAATTTTGATCAATTATGTTCAACCTCATTTCCTACATAATATGTCCAAAAACAGTCCTTTTATCGGGGACACATATTCAACATCCTGAATAATGTCCAAAAAGTACAAATTTGATCAGTTAAACAACAAAAAGAAACAATGGTTGAAGCTAGTTAAAAAATATTCAAAGTATATATAGATTAGTTCAAAAAAAGGTTCAAAAAGGTATAAATTTGATCAAATAAGTACAAATTTGATCAGCTAAAACAAATTTTCAAATTAAAGCACGGGCTAGTTCTAAAAAAAGATTGAAAAAGGTACAATTCTGATCAGTTTAACGAATTTCTAAATTAAAGCCTAGATTAGTTCAAAAAACTCAACAGAGTACAATTTAGGCAATCACACAACAATTTAGTTCAAATAAAACAAACAAGCTGCGTATTGTTCAAATAAGTACAACATTGACCATTTCAAACTGAATCTGAACCAAACAGATCAGATAAATACACATATTATTCAAAATGACAACATAAACTCTGAAAAAGTATAAAAAATTGTTCAACAAAACTCAAACGAATAAGACAACACACAAATTATAGGCACAAAACAAAATTCCAAACTATAACAATAAAAACCTAATTGAAAATGAAAACAAGTCGAAAATTTGAAAACCACATAAAAAAAATCGAACAAAAAGGATGTGAGGGAGAGAGGGAGGCGACGACGCGGCTTGGGTCGTGCGAGAGAGAGAAACGTGTGCAGTGGAGAAGAGGAAAAAAGAAAGAGTCACAGCGGAGAGATGGGAGAAAGAAGGAGACGCGGCGGTGGGGAGTGACGTGCCAGTGAGAGAAGCGACAAACGGTGGCTAAGAGAAAGGAGGTGAAGGGAGAGAGATCAACGGGAGAGAGGGAGGAGAAAAGGGGAGTGACGGCTGGAGAGGAAAAAAAGGAGAAGAGGGAAAGGAAAAATTAGGATACTAAAATACTCTTTCCATGTTTTAAAAAAATAATTAGGCATAAATATAATAAATAAAAGTATAAGTGGGCATTTTTACAAAGAAAACATACAATGTATGCATTTTACCAAAACAAAAGTAAAAAAGAGTATTTCTTAAAATACAAAAACTAAAAAGCACACTCCACATAATTAACTCAATGTAAAAATCCTTGTAATTTGGGCTCGGTCTGACTTGATCAAAACTCAAATTCAGTCAACTAAAGATAAAATATTAAATCAACAATAAAAAATTCTAAATTTATTTAAAACCAATATTTAAATTCAAAAATTTACTGAATATGCCTTTTTGAGTAATTATTTTTTTGGTTTAACTGTATAATTATAATCTCTAGTTTAACGATTATACCGGCTATAATCTTTGCGGTAAAAAATCTCTCTAATTTATATATTATTAATAAGTGAGGAAAAATGTTATAATTGGTTAAAAATCATATGTGGCAATGTAATGTCAAAAGATTTAAAATCATATATAATGCAAAACTCCTCTTCTTCCTTTGTAGTAAGTTATTAATAATAGACTTAATATCAAAAATTATCCAACTTCTAAAAAACGTCTTCATTGGTAAAATATTAATAATATTTTTTATTTTTTTATTAATACTAGATTTTAATTATTGATTAACATACAAACTACTATTTAATAAATTAAATTAAATTTATAATATGAACAATTAAATTTTCATATTTTTATAATTATAATATCAAATTAAAATTTATTTAACAATTATTAAAATAGAACTTAAATATGAGCATTTTATCCTAAAAATATAAAAAATAATAATTATCACTCATCAAGTGTTAATTAATATGTATAAAAATAAATATTTATTCTCTACCTTGTATAGGTGGAATGTTGTATTTTGTAGACAAATACCGTATTTATCTTTTCAAAGGGCAAAATGCTAAAAAATCTGATTTTTGAAATTGAATTCGACTATTGTATTGGTAAAAATAAGGATTTTGGCATTGTTTGGTATGGAGAAGTGGAGAAGGGAAATAACTTCCTAAGAAACTTAATAACTTAGATATGTTTGGTTACTTGTTTCTCTCATACTTCTCTCTATACAAAAAAGGTTAATTTCCTCAAAGAGGAGAAGAAAAATTTTTGGGTTACCCTAAGAAACTTTCTTCCTTAGTAAGAAAAGACTAAAAAGTCCCTCTCTATACACCTCTTTTTTATTCTTAAAAGTATATAATGGTATTTAGTTAATTAAAATTCATATTATAATTGTATGATGAATTTATTCTTACATTTTTTTAATATAACAATAATTTTGAAAAATGAAAAAAATGAAAAAAAATATATTGATTCATAAATTTGATATTGTTGTTGCTTGAATAACAATGAAGTTACTATTCATTTCTGGATAATTTAGTGTATAACTTAAAAATTTCTCCTTTTATTAGATAATCCCAATAACTATACATGTCATCCTGTATTAAAATATCAAACATACATCGCTTTCTATGCAAACAATGTATAGGACGATCCAAGGCACGGTTAGAACACGGCTCGTGTTAGTCAACACACCCATGGGCTCGACCTTGTCTTGATCTAGCATGTCCCTTGTTCTATTCAACACGATCTCTGTGTCAATTAAGCACGACTCATGTTGAAACTGTTGTAACCTGAAATACACTCCATGTCAACCTGTAATCAATTCTAAAGATCATTCATAATCAACAACATCAACTCTCATACATATATCATCATCCAAAATCAAGAAGCACCTCAACCTATACTATCATCAGTCATATCTATATCTGTCTGTCATCATATACAAGATCAACCAACATATAAACATAAAATGCAGTCATACATATGAATAGGTCTAACTATTGGGGTAAAGAGAGAGAGAGATGTTGTGGAGTAGGATCTAACCCACCTGTGAATATCCTCATAATCTACTTTGGACTATCTATCTAATCTTGAAAACAAAATATTCAATTCACATATTAATTAGTTGCGAGGTGAATGAGTAGTCATTTCATAATCAATAAATTGCAATTCATATAAGCAAGTTCATTATCATATGTCTGTATCAAATAACTTAATTCATACAAATGTAACTCATATTCATTGATTTCTTTTTTATTATGATCATATAGATTTGTATTCATATAACTTGTCACTTTTTTATCATGCAACGTATAAATGATAAACTCAGTATCTCTGTGTATACTTCCGTCTACAATATTATTCTTTCGTCTACAAAAATATACTTCCATCTACAATAATGATTGATCATTTAATCAATACCAATATGAATCTCTACAACAATATATCAACTCCAATCACATATTACCACCAATATCGTATATCGGAAATCATTTATATATAACAATGTGAATAATCGCTGGAATAACGTAAACATACGTGTATGAATCCATTCATATAAACATGTACCTATTTACTTTCCTTTTTCTCATTTATCATTTAATCATATTCATATATAATATCATCTAATAATTCAGTATCGCATATAAATAGCATATTAGACTATATTTAAAAGTGAGTTGGACTACTCACCTGCTAACTAAAATACTTCAATGACATGAGCTCCGATCCTGCTAACAATCAATATAACCGATATATCCATATGCATGATCCTATATCAATTTCATCAATTTTCTATTTTTGTCAATTATCAACAATTCTAGTTCTAAGCTAAATCCTTTTTTAATTATCGATAAATCCTATAAAACTTCAAAAATTCTTATCGTTTCCTCCGTGGATTTCCTGTACCAACTTAGTTAACCGATTCTCGGTTCAATCCCATGCTCAATCGGGTATTTTAGCTCAATTTTTAAACTAAATCTCTTAAAATATCATTGTTTCTCCTATCTTTCTCTCTCTAAATCTCTCTCTGTTTCTCGTGTTAACTCTTTTGCATCTTCTGCTTCCAATTCTCTTCTTCTATTCCCTTTTTAATAATCTCAAATTAGCCACCTCCTACTTCAATTTCCAATCTCTCTCAAATTCTACTAGATTGACAAAATACACGTGTTCACAATCACCACACGTTTTCCCCCACACCGCGTATATGACTACGTGTGGTCACGGCTACCACGCGTGGTCATCCAGACTGCATACTCTTTGGAAATCTGCAATAACTCCACTGATTATATATCTAACTTTATTTTACGAACAGTTTTCACACACAATATAAGTCAAACTTCCTTTCATATCTATTCTTGTCTAAATAATAACCCTAATATCACTTAAAACATTAATTTATTTAATTTATTCTTAAATACGTTAATTATTTTACTAATTATAGAGTTTTACGATGAGAATGTTACAAAACGTCGGTCTTGAATGCTCTCTGGAAAAAAAATCTCAATGTCAGTGAGTTGACGATTTGTTCCGCCGATTTCACTCTGATGCTTAAGTTATTATTTGAATAGCAATTTCTCTGTAGTAATAGTAGGTGAATTGTACGTACCTTAAATGAGTAGCAGGATGTCTATTTATAGACAGATGAAAATATCTATGATTTTACAATTTTTCTTTGATTTTGACTTTTGAATGCAATATTTAATATTTGAACATGACATATGTCGTATCTTTAATGAGCACATTGTATTTGATCGATTATTTAAAGAGTATGTCATATCTAGACAATTCTTCAATAAGCACACTGTATCTTGACCTATTTTGGTAAATGCATGTATCTTGATTTTATTATTAGTATACGCATAGTATATAATTTATAACATACTGTCAATAAAAAGCTCAACTCCAAAGATTGTTTCTTCATGGTTATTTCTTCGACAATTGTTATTTCTTCAACAATGGTTATTTCTTCGACAATGGTTATTTCTTTTCCAAAGGTTGTTTCTTCGCCAAAGGGTTGTCGTCGCCAGTGTTTTTTTGTCGCCAAAGCTTTTTTCATCGCCAAAGATTATTTCTTTTCAACTTTATTCTTCTTTAGCGATTATTCTTCTTCAGCGATTTGTTCTTCTTCAACGTGTTTTGTCGCCAAAGGTTTATTTTATTGCCAAAAGGTTTTTTTGTCACCAACTATTTTTTTGCCACCTGTGGTTTTTCGTTAATGATTATTGCCTTTGCACCATTTTTAAGTGCTGGCTTGATATCTATATATCAGTTTTGTTTCAAGAAGTTTGGTTTTTTCAATCTTCTTGTTTATTGTAATTTCAAATTTTCCTTAAAGATTTTGTGGGAACATATTTCAACTATTGTCTTCATCTTTATCAGGTAGATTATTCATCTTCATTCTTTTTTTATGCATATGTCATACTAAAAGGACATCAAAAGCTATTCTTTGTCTTCCTTCGCTCCAAGCAAAAAAAGAAGCTGTAGCTTGAGACTTTTCTGTTCCTTTGCTGACTTACAATAATGTGGATCATATTCGTCAAGAGTTTGGATTTTCTTGATGGATTGAGGTATAGATTATGCTAATACGTGGGGTAATCTTCCATGTCTTGTCTTTGTTCCTCCAAAGAATTTCACCCTAAAAGAGTTTAGCCTACAAATTGATTTGAGATTTCCTCTTTCGGATTTTGCTTCTGAGTTTCTTCATGAAAAGAACTTGGTGCCTTTCAGTTTCATTCAAAAGGATGGGCATATCTGATTGATTTTCATGTTTTGTGGTCCTTGAAGATGGTTGAGCCATCTATTGATTTACTGCATTGCTTCTTCCAATTTATTGAATTTAGGAAATCTGCTGGTAATTTATCCCTCCATTCCTTATCTGGAGTTGAGCTTTTTATTGATGATGTTCCTTAACCACCTCGTTATTGGTTTATTGTTTTCCCTCCCAAAAGTCTTTGGCATTATCAGTTGGAATGGTGTTGGGATAGATTTTTTTACAGTGTCAATGTAAAGAAATTAAAACATGATTATGCAGTTGATCTTCCTACAAATATGATTATAAGTGCTGGATGGGGTCTTCGTCTTGTCGGTGATCTTCCTACAAATATGATTCTTCTTACTGATACACTTAGTGAGGTTTCAAATGATGATAATTTATCTCCAAGTACAACCCAGTATTCTGAAGCATGTTCAGTTTACCCTTCATCACCTAGTGTTAATGTGGAAGGAGGCAACACTGTAGCTTTTTATGTTTCTTTATAATAGCTTTTTATGTTTCTTTAGAATCAAATCTTTCTTCCTCTAGTATGTTGGTTTAATTATGTTTTTCTTTTTGGTTGTATTATTTTTTTGTGAGTAACGTGCGTTTTCTATTTCAGGCATGTCTTCTATATGAAAATCTCTCTTTCAGCAAGCAGTTAATCTTAAAGAAGCTTCTTTGAAGTGTAAGCGTGAAAGATTCCTAAAAAATGTTCGAAAAAGACCTCTTCTGAGCAGAATGACATGCATGGTGAAGATTCTTCTTCTTGACATTGGAAGATATCTCATGTTATTCTGAGATCCAAGTTTGATAGATCTATAAAAGGAGATTCTTCTCGATCTCATTCTTCAGCAGTCTCTATAGAGGATTCATGTGACTTTCAAAATTGTGATGTTAGAGAAGGTGGAATTCGTCCTGCAAGAAGACTTCTTGAGAGTGAGAAGGATTGTCATCTTCTTCATCCTTTTTTAGAGAAAGCTTGTGATGGAGAAACGATTGAAATTTGGCTTTCTTGATTCAACTTCTATTACCATTCTTCCATCATATGAGAATTCATATTTTTGTCGTGATTTCAAGGCTAACGTAGATATATGTGTGGTCAAAATTACCAAGGTGACTCAATGTTTTGCTGTGACATGTGCTCAAGGGTTTAGTATTGAACATCATTTACAAAATCAAGATATGTTCATAGAGGAACGTGATTCTTTTCTTGAAGAATTGAAGAAATTGAAGTGTGGGAATGAGAAACTAAATTCAGAGAATAACACCATTCTGGAGATGAATAGCAACTTATTTATGATGTCTTGAAGGAGGAACACAAGGGAGTTGTAGCTTTTTATGAGGAGAAAAATAATCAACATGCTCTTGAATTAGAAAAGAGTAAAGCAAGGTAGGGAAGTTAAAGACCATGTATGAGATAGAGTTCAATTACATAGAGAAAACTTATGAGGATGAGAAGAAGTCTCTTAGAGAAACAGAGAGGTGAATATTTTCCTGAGTTGGTGTACACTCTTGAGATTGAGAAGGTTGATCCTATTGACTGGTGTGAGTTAGAGTATGTGCCTAATGAACTTAATCCAGTAGCTTTTCTTGCTTCACAGTTATATGATAATTTATCCAACTTAGGAGGGCTTTGGACATTCTTTGGAGAGTATGGTCGCTCAAAAGATGGAGAGACTATTGATGCCTTAAATTACTTGGATGGTGGTGATGATGATGTTTCTCCTTCTCCCAATGCTACAGTAGCCTAGATAGTTATATATTTTTTATTGTTTTTTATTTTTTTCTGTTTTTAGTGTCAGCTATATGTTTTGCTCCTCATTCAATAAGAAATCCTTAGAGAAATTTTGAAATCGTTGTTTTTTTATGATTGTGCAATCTAGTTGAATGGGCATTCTTTTACTTTTCAATTGCATATTCTTCATATTTGATGACGAGTTCCTTTTCTTCTATTATTTCTCACACCTGAAAGTTAAATATCAACAATGAACATTGAAAATACAATACTTACTCAATTTTGATAAGTCTGTGAGTTTCTACTTGCATCAATACGTGTTGGTAAGTTCACAAATTTCAACTTGTTTTTCTCACCCTTCATTAATTTAACAAGTCCAAAGAGTTTTTACTTGCATCATAATGTGTTGACAAGCTCTCTAGATTTCTACTTGTTCTTTATATTTCTTTGATTTGACAATTTCAAGAGTTTCTACTTGCTCCTTAACAAGCTCTTGGATTTCTACTTACCTTATTGACAAGTCTAAGAGTTTTTACTTGCTCTTTGACAAGCTCTCGGATTTTTACTTGTCTTTTATGCTTTGATGACAAGTCCAAGAATTTTTATTTACTCTTTGACAAGCTCTTGGATTTCTACTTGCCCATTGTGCTTCAATGACAAGTCCAATAGTTTTTATTGCTCCTTGGCAAACTCTTAGATATCTACTTACATTTTGTTTTATGATAGTTGATTTTGCACTTGTAACTATTTTATCATCTAAATCTACTTCTTTTAGTAATGCCCAGTTGGGTCTTATGTTATTAGGTTGTCATATTAACACATGCTTGTTAAAAAAAAGCAAAGAGAAAACAAATAGAATTTATAGTGGTTCGGTCTTGAGACCTACTTCACTTTGTTTGAGATTTGTTTTATTTACTGATTGGAGAGAATTACAATACACTTCTATTATATTGAGGGAAAATATAAATTTAAGCAGTTCATGCTCCACATCTTTTGAATCTTCTTTCCTTCTAATGTTTCAATCTTACAGGTATTAAGACTGATGATCTCTCTAATCTAATAAGGGTCTTCCCAATTTGCTCTAAATTTACCCTCTTCTTTTAAGGCATTTGTGATAATGGGTTTTTGCTTTACAAGGTCTCCCTATATCATGCTTCATTCCCTTACTCGAGAGTTATAATATTTTGCAATTTATCTGAGTCTTGCACATACCTTCTCTTATTCTTCTTCAGTCAGGTTAAGATTCTGCGTCAATGCTTCTGAATTATTTTATTCATCAAATTCGTTGGTTTTAACTGGCCCCAAGCTAATCTCTATAGGTATTGATGCTTCGCTTCCATATGTCAAGCTATAGGGCGTTTCTCCAATAGACACTCTAGGGGTTATCCTATACGCCCAAAATATGTTTGGTAGTCATTGTACCCAGCCCTTTTGCTCTATCCAGTCTATTTTTTAAACCATTCTAGATTGTCTTGTTAGAGCTTTCCATCTGAGCATTTGAATGAGGTTAGGCAACTGATGACAAGGCTAACCTGATGTGTAATACTTCACAGAAACTTTGAGATGAGTCAATATCAATTATTTTCCATGATCTGCTACTAATACTCGTGATAACCTAAACCAACATATGATATTCTTCTAGATCATGTTTTCATATTTTGAGAAGTAATAACTGTCAAAGGTTCTGCTTCAATCCATTTTGTAAAATAATCTATTGCTATCAATAAAAACTTTCTTCCTCCAGTTGCTTGTGGAAAAAGTCCCAAGATGTCTAATCCCCACTTAGCAAGCAAAATGGGTTAAAAACACACTGTAACTCTGTAATGGGTGCATTGAACATTGGAGCATGGCTTTTATACTTCTCATAAGTCTTGACCTATTATGTTGCATCTTCTTTCATGGTAGGCCCAAAAAATCCTGCTCTCACTACCTTGGATGTTAGAGCTCTCACTCCTATATGTTGTAAACAAATTCCCTTGTGAGTCTCTTCAAGAGCAAGCTTTGCCTCCTTTGGACTTAAGCATTATTACAGAGGTGTTGAGAAGCCTCTTTTGTATAGTGTGCCATTGATCAAAGAAAATTGTCTGACACATACCCTGATTTTTTTGCTTCTACTAAGTCAATAGGTAATTCTCCTTCAGTCAAATATTTTCTAAGAGGAGTTCTTCGATCATCTATTGCTTTTGTCATCACCTCTCCTTTAATTAGCAACACTTGATTTTCTTCTTCTTCAATTTTTGGTTCGTTTAGTACCTCACTTTTTACAATCTTTGATCATACTCCTTTCTCACTACATGATGCCAATTTAGACAAAACATCTTCGTGATTATTTTTTTGTCCTATTTATTTGAAGGAATTTAAATTTGTTAAACTTCTTTGCTAAAACATGAACTTTCTTCAAGTATCTTCCCATAACATGTTCTCTTGCTTTGTATTTTCCTTGGAATTGCTGCACAACCAACTGTGAGTCACTGTAAGATATTAACCTTTTTGCTTGTAACTATTTTTCTAGTTTCATTTCAATGATCAATAATTCATATTCTGCAATGTTGTTTGAGCTTGGGAATGAGAAGTGTAAAGAATACTCTATTGTATACCCCTGAGGAGAAATTACTACTACATCTACTCCACCTACATGATATGACGATGCCCCATCAACAAATAACTTCCACATATTTTAATGTTCTTCTTCTTTTCCCTTTTTGTCTTGATTATGTGTGCATTCAATAATAAATTTAGCCAAGGCTTGAACTTTGATGGATAGTCGAGGTTTAAAATATATCTCGAATTCCTCAGTTCTTCTGTCCACTTAGTTAGCCTTTCAGAAAACTCTGGCTTTTGCAAAATTGGACAAAAGGGTTGGTCCATTAAGACCTTCACTATGTGAGCTTAGAGGTAGGGCCTTAAATTCCTTGTCGTCATCACCAATGCTAGTGCCACTTTTTCTGTGTGAGAACATTGAGTCTCTGCTCCTTTCAAACTTTACTAATGCAGTAAAAAGGTTGGGCTTTTATTCTATCCTTTCATAGTAACACTGCACTAAACATTACTTTACTTATACTAAGATACATGTATAGTTCTTCCTCTCCTTATGTCTTGTAAGAAGAGGAATTTGTTACAAGTACATCTTCAATTCTTTAAAAGCCTTTTGACATTCTTCTATTCATTCAAACTTTTTACCTTCTTTAAAATTTTTGAAGAACGGATAGCTTTTGTCTACTGATTTTGGCAAGAACCCATTTAAGCAGCTAGTCATCTTGTTAAGCATTGAACCTCCTTCGACTTGGATGAGGAATTTATGTTCATGATTATCACTACCTTTTCCAAATTGACTTCAATTCCCCATTGGGTTATCATATGATCCAAAAACTTCCTACTTATTTAAGGAACATTTCTCTAGATTGAGCCTCAAACTATACTTATACATCAATTCAAAAATGTTGGATAATTTTTCTATATGAGACTCCATTTTTTTTCTCTTGACTATCACATCATGAACATAAGCTTCCATAGTGTTCCACAACAAGTCGTTAAAGAGTTTGTTGATCATTCGTAGCTCCAACATTTTTATAGTCCAAAGGACATCACTTTATAACAGTATGTCCCTTTATCTGTGATAAAGAAAGTTTTCTCTTCATCTCCCCCATACATTATTATTTGATGATATCCTAAAAATGCATCTATGAAGTTGAGGAGTTCACAATTAGATGTCTTATCTACCAACTTATTTATCTAGGGTAAAGGATAGGACTCTTTTGAGCATACCTTGTTTAGATTTGTGAAGTCCACACATACTCTCCACTTTTTGTTTTTCTTCTTTACTATCACTGCATTGGATAACCAATTACGATAATAGACTTCATAAATGAATACTAATTCGAGCATCTTCTCCACCTTTGTTTCTAATGCAGCTGCTCTTTCTAATGACGTATTCCTTTTCTTCTGTCTAATAGGAAACATGTTTAGGTTGATATTTAGACGATGCAAGATCACCTTTGGTTCAAGTCTGGCATGTCTTTAGGACTCCATACAAAAATATTAGTTTTTTTCTATAAGCTGTCAACAATTTCTTTCTTTATTTTTACATGCAACTGATTATCTGTAAGCACAACTCTATTTTTATCCTCCTTATCTATCTGCACCCGGTCTAACCTTTCCCCTGCCTCAAAATTTTCATTGGAGTTACCTCTAGGCTCTACTTCTCTTTCATCATTTATGTATAAGATCTCCTTCTTTCTCATGGTGGGGGATTTTACTGAGAAAACATAACATTTACTAAGTCTTTTGACTTCCACTCACTTAGCTTATTCCATTTGGTGTTGGGAACTTCATTAGCAAATAGGCTAAAGAGACTACAACTCATATGTTATTCAATAGAGGCCTTCTAAAAATAATATTATATGTCGAGGATGTAGATTTTATCCAAGTGATTAGGTGAGGCTCTGTACCCAAAGTGACTGGGAGTTAGATTGATCGCACTATTGGGACTGCTTCTCCTGTGAAGCTGAACAACAGTATGTCTATAACCTTTAGCCAATCTTATGTTAAATTGATCTTCTTAAATCATTTCCAATAGATGAGGTTTACAGAACTTCCTAAATCTACTAGTACCCATTGAATTAGGTATTTTTCCACTATTGTAGATATGACCAAAGGATCATCATGTGACAAGTGTATATCTCCTCTATCTTCTTTAGAGAAGGTAATTACTTGCTCTTCTCCTTCTCCACCATTGATTGAGTTCACCTGGTATACCTCTCTTGCATACTCTTTCCTAGTTGTGGAGGAGTCTCCTACTAACATTTCTCCTCCCAAAATAGAGCTAATAATCGATGGGTAGGCTCATTATCTAACGTGGGATCTCTTCTCTCATTCCTTCTATTATTATTTCGGTGTCTTTCATCACACCCATGTTCTCTCTCCCTTTGTCATTTATCCTGTAATTCCTATCATCTTGTCAAGGTCTAGATGGGTTATTGTAATCCCTGAATCGTTATGCTCCTTCCTCCACTATAATTCCCGTAGTCATGTCTTCAAAATTCAATATTGTGAAGCTTACCATCATTGACAAGGGCTTCAATATGGTTCATGAGGTCATAGAATCTTTCAGTGAAGTGATCATATGCTCTATGGAGCTCACAGTATGCATTTGTATCTCTTTCCATTGTTTTATTTATCTTTGGAGAAAAACGAATAACTCCAGTGTACTGGATGAATGCCAGAATGTCTGTGCAAGATTTGTTTAAGGGGGTATAGATTTCAAATTTTGGCTTTATAGATCTACTAAAGTCTACCACTTCCTTATCCTTCCTCCTTGAAGAATCCTTCATTCATTCTTTCCTCTTGTTGTCTTTTTAATATCTAGAGGATCCTACTATTCTTAACATATCTACTTGAGCTATATAGTTATTGACTGGAGAAAATAAATCAGCTATCGTCTTAGGTTGTTCAAGCGATAATGCCTTCTATAAATCTACTATTGTTATTCCTTGTTATATGTCATTGACTGCTACCCCAGCTTGCAACTCCCTTATCTCAAATACTTCATTGTAGAACCTATCAACGTATTGATGCAAAGGTTCTTTGTCCCCTGCTTAATACTTAGAAGGTATGTGGTGTCCTTTTTTCTTTTGCTATCAATGATGAAGGTGTTGACAAACATCTTTTTCATCTATGCAAAAGATGATACTGAAGACTCACCTAAGCCATTAAACCAATCCTTGGCGACATCCATCAGGGTGATTGATGGCCTAAAAATGCAATGTGCAAGTGGACACAATCAAGTAGTATAAAACGAGAGTAAATTTTTCGAGTTGTCGATCCACAGGGACAATAGAATTAAATTCAGTTTGTTTTCAATTAAATCTTGCAAAAATTGATTTGGTTTACTAAATCTATCAATCGAGTAATTTATCAAAAATCAAATTATAAAACAGTGTTTAAGGGTCGGAATGTTGGATCTTAACATAATTGATTAACAAATTCATTTATCTAACTTGAAATAATTAAATTCAACTAAATGGGTAATTATTTTTCCTTATCTCTAACGAGAAAATAATCACTTTAATGAGAATAATCTGCCTAGCTCTAGCGCAAGACTATTCACAACCACTTAAATTAAATCCAATTCACCAATCCTAAAGCTAGCTCTAGTCAATAGAATCGGCCGTTGAAGTTCGACATAAAAGAAATATTAATATAGTATTTCAAACCAATGATCCAACATTCCTAACCTTAAACACTAAGAAAAATTAGCTAAGCATAATTAAATCAATAACTAACACACAATAAATATAATTGCACAAATCCATAAAATTGAATATATCGAAAATACAGAAATTCAGTTGTTCAATACAGAATAATAATTGACAAAAATTAATCGTAAAAACCAGATAAACACAAATTAAATAAAATGTGAAAACCCCCTCTTTCTGTAACTAAATGCCCCTTTTTCAG
This sequence comes from Breynia disticha f. nivosa, assembly GCA_948193385.1. NCBI lineage: Eukaryota > Viridiplantae > Streptophyta > Magnoliopsida > Malpighiales > Phyllanthaceae > Breynia > Breynia disticha. The sequence continues at coordinate 19,379 of CANYCX010049186.1, forward strand.
CCATAATTCCGGACCCCTCTGCAGCCAAAAACATCACTATCTAACCAAATGAAGAATCCCCTGGTTTTCTCTCTCTTCGTCCATTTATAGACAGTCGTCGAATAAACAAATCACGCGGACTGAAACTAGAGAACGCGGGTTCGCACCAAATACGCGTTCTCATACGCGACTTGGAACACCAACTACGCGGTCTAGGAACGAATCCGCGTTCTTATTACTGAAGCCGCGTTCTGACCTGGATCTTCGACTCACTTTTGCACAAACTACGCAGATTAGGTATTCATTACGCGGCTTGGTATTTACCCCGCGTTATTATGCTTGAACCCGCGATCTGACCTGTAACTCTGGCTTGCTTCTCACAAACTACGTGGATTGGAAGACAAGTACGCGGGTTGATATCGACTCCGCGTACTATGCTCCCAAACCGCGTTCTTACCTGCTTCTTGCACAAATTTGCTCAATTTTTCCTCGATACTTGAACCAACTACATATTATAACAAAAACTTAAATAAAAGGAAAATAAACAATCAGTCTGCTCATTAAACACGTTAATTTATTCACAAAATGCTATTAAATATTAATGAAAAATCGTTATAAATACATTTTATCAGTGACTTTTGGCCATAAGAGCTAGATTTGTCTCTTCATTTCCATGCTCTTCCCTTTCATCATCACTCCAACTAGCAATGAAGGACTCTTTCTTCTTTCCTTTGTCATACTTTTCATTCACTTGATGTTTTAATGATGATCCAACCTTACATTCCATAGCATAGTGCCCCTTCTTGCCACATTTGAAACAACTTCCATCATTAGAATTGTTCCTTTTGTCATCATCACCACTTCTCCTCTTGTCATTATTGTAGTTCCTTCTCCTATCTCCACCTTTTAGCTCTTTCCTTTTAGAAGTCATCAAATTCTTGAATTTCCTCAAGTTTCTAGCATAAAGAGCCATTTCCTCATCCTCCTCTTCATCTTCAAGAATGTCACCATCACCTTCTTCATATAAGGGTAGACTAGCCTTCATAGCAATATTCTTCTCCTTTGGTTTTGATCTTCCACCTCTAGTCTTCAAGATAATCTCATAGTTGATCAAAGTCCCAACCAAAGCATTGAATCCCAATGTATTTAGAACCTTTGATTCTATAATAGCGATGACTTGTGAATCCCAATCATTAGGTAGTGACCTAAGAATTTTCTTCACTTGTTCACTATCACTCATAGATTTTCCCAAACTACTCAATCTATTCATATTGTCACCAAATCAATCAAGCATGGTGTTGATTGATTCTTCATCCTTCATGGTGAACATCTCATACTCATGAAGCAACATGTTAATCTTGGTTTCCCTTACTTGATTAGTCCCCTCATAAGTCACTCTTAGTCTATCCCACATATCTTTGGCACTAGTGCAAAAACCCATTCGATTCTTCTCTTCAGTGGATAGAGCACAAAGTATAAGCTTCATTGCTTTAGTATTGATGTAGACTTTGTCTCAATCTTCATCACTATAGTCTAGTTCATCCTTCAAATCACCATTGTCATTTCTTGGAACATAAGGACCATGAATGATGACTTTCCAATACTTGATCCCTTCACACATGATGTGTATCTTCATGTGGTTCTTCCAAGATGAG
>CANYCX010049216.1:0-12966 GCA_948193385.1 Breynia disticha f. nivosa
GAAGCGATGAGTCAATCGATGGGGCACTTTGCGACTGCACCAACCACTCGTGGGTATGTATTGGTGTATGTTTGTTAGTTGGAGCTAAATGTTTAACTTTGATATTGACATTTTACATTGGACAACATATTAATAATTGCTACTACAATTTTGTTTTGTTTGTTGTAAAGTTTACTTTTTTTCAACTTGTGGTCGAAAATATATGTATCAACTGTTCAGTTAAAAATTTTAAACAACACTAAATAGCACAAAATTTTGATTGAAATATACGATTAAGAACAAAAATAAAAAAATATTTATGTGGCATTGCATTAAAAAAACAATGAATCGACTAAATATTATTAACTTGTTGTCTATTAGTTATCGAAAATTATATTACATGCATATTATCAATTCATTATCAGCTTTTTGTAAACTTATTGTCGACTTTTTGTCTATAATAAATCCATAAGAGAATCCAAAATTCCAATATATTAAATTAACCCGTGAAATTAGGCTAGCAAAAAAATTAGTACGGTTGATTAGGGCATATGTGTCCTTTAAGCGTGAAAAAAGTCCAACACCACCACCCACTCAAAACACGTGCTTCATCTCTTCATAATCCAAAACAAACACATCTCCGCCCCTCCCGACCGCCTCTTCCCAGCGTCTCTTCGTAATCGATTTCATGGCTACTTCCTCCTCTCCCTTCTTCCACTCTTCCCTCTCTTGCAAAACCAAACGACCCTCAAACCCTAGTCCCCGCCGCCACCTCAACATTTCATGCACCGCCACCAAACACCGCCGCCCCGCCGACGAGAACATCCGCGACGAAGCCCGCCGTCTCCGTTCCTCCGGAAACGACTTCTCCGCCAAATACGTCCCGTTCAATGCTGCCCCTGAGTCGACGGAGCAATACTCCCTCGACGAGATCGTTTACCGGAGCCGCTCTGGAGGCCTCCTCGACGTCCAACATGATATGGAGGCGCTGGCCAAGTACGACGGCGCGTACTGGCGCGAGTTGTTTGACTCGCGCGTGGGGAAAACGACGTGGCCGTACGGTTCGGGAGTTTGGTCGAAAAAGGAATGGGTTTTACCGGAGATTGACTCGGACGACATCGTTTCGGCTTTTGAAGGTAATTCGAATTTGTTTTGGGCGGAGAGATTCGGAAAGCAGTTTTTAGGAATGAATGATTTGTGGGTGAAGCATTGTGGGATTAGTCATACAGGTAGTTTTAAGGATTTGGGTATGACTGTTTTGGTTAGTCAGGTTAATAGGTTGAGGAAACTTAAACGACCTCTCATTGGCGTTGGCTGTGCTTCTACTGGCGATACTTCCGCTGCTTTGTCTGCTTATTGCGCCGCTGCTGGCATTCCATCCATTGTTTTTCTGCCTGCTAATAAGATTTCCATGGCCCAATTGGTCCAGCCAATTGCCAATGGCGCTTTTGTGTTGAGTATTGATACTGATTTTGATGGGTGTATGAAGCTTATTAGGGAGATTACTTCTGAGTTGCCCATTTATTTGGCCAATTCCTTGAATAGTTTGAGATTAGAAGGACAAAAGACGGTGGCCATTGAGATTTTGCAGCAATTTGATTGGCAGGTTCCGGATTGGGTAATTGTTCCCGGCGGGAATTTGGGGAATATTTATGCTTTTTATAAAGGTTTTAAAATGTGTCAGGAGTTGGGTCTTGTCGATAAGATTCCGAGACTGGTTTGTGCACAGGCTGCTAATGCTAATCCGCTTTACTTGTATTATAAGTCTGGGTGGAAAGATTTTAAGGCTGTGAAGGCGGGAATGACTTTTGCCTCAGCGATTCAGATTGGTGATCCGGTTTCAATTGATAGGGCTGTGTTTGCGTTGCAGAAATCGAATGGGATAGTAGAAGAAGCTACGGAGGAGGAGTTGATGGACGCAATGGCGCAAGCTGATTCTACTGGGATGTTTATTTGTCCTCATACTGGTGTGGCTTTGTCTGCTTTGTTTAAGCTTAGGAAGAGTGGGGTGATTGAACCTACTGATAGGACTGTGGTAGTGAGTACGGCACATGGATTGAAGTTTTCACAGTCGAAGATTGATTATCACTCCAAAGCCATACCCGATATGGCTTGCAGATTTGCTAATCCACCGGTGGACGTGAAGGCTGATTTCGGTTCTGTCATGGATGTTTTGAAGAATTATTTGAGAAATCAGACTCCTAAATGATTAGCTATGTGGAGCTGTAAGTTTAGTCTTATAATATTTGAGTTCCCTTTCAAGTGTCTTCCATTTTTATAAGCTTTTTTGTAGTAACTAGCTGGTAGTTTAATTTCAAGACTATAGACTTCTTTTTGTATTGAATAATTTCTCTCTAATGTTGTATTTTTTGGAATAATGTTAGTTAAGCACGTGATTGAATCAAATCAAATACCAAAAGTTCATCACAAATCAATTCTATAAACAAGATAAACAGCAGTTAATCCTCTTCGATGGTTTATACACCCATATGTTTTTTGTGTTCATGAATACTCGTACAAGGAAATGCTTTTGTCATCTGAGACACTCGCGAGTCTGCCGGAACGGGAACCGGGTCCATCTGATGGCCGAAATGCCACTCCCCAGACTTGATCTCCATGGTTGCTCATTGTCTGCACCGCTGCCCTCATGCTAAGATCCCACAGCCTCACAGTTCTGTCACTGGAACCTGTCGCAATGGCTGCTCCATCAGGACTTGCATCGACGCTCAGTACCCAGCTCGTATGACCCGACATGGCTGCTATCTTACTTTTCCCCTCGGCATCGTACATGTGGACATGTGCATCGTCTGAAGCCGAAAAGAGAACTCGTGCATCAGTGGGTGAATACACAAGAGACCGCACTGGCATTGTGTGGCCATCGAGATGGTGTAAAAACTTGGCCCGAGCTACATCGAAAACAGAAATTGTGCCGTCCATTGAGCCACAGGCAAGTCGTCTTCCATCTGGACTCCATGCAACAGAAAGCACAAACTTTTTGCTACTAGTCTTGTCAGAGGGTTTGGGCCCTTCTGGACGAGGAATCGATAGGGTTGCTATTAATTTCCATGTAGCAGTATCCCAGAGCTTGACTGATGCACTGCCTCCTCCAGCAACGGCAAGAGTGGTTCCCTGAAGGCAATATTTACCATCAATGTAATGATAATTTTCCAGAATGCAGATTCATAATAGACTCTGTTCATAAAGAGTAAATCATTCCAGAAGCATGCTGGATTAAACGGCAGATGACTTGAGCAAAACAATTACAATTCTCCATAAGAGAAACACACCCACAACACGTAACAGGTACATTATTCAAAAAGGGAATTCATGTAAATGGAACTCACCTAAACCTAGCTATGACTAGAACATGGCATATTGACAGTGAAAACAAAGAGAGAGAGAGACCCAATTGAGAAAAGTACCTTAGGATCAAAACCCATTTGCCAAACCTCGGAAGGAGGAGATTCAAGAGTAGCAATACTGGCATTGGTGTCAACATCAAAAACTCTAAGAAAGCTGTCAAGTGAAGCAGAAGCAGCAATGACACCAGAGGGATGTGCAGCCACTGAAACAACACCCAGAGAGTGACCACCGTTGGTTCTCTCAACCACAAGCTCGTCTGATTTCCAGAGCTTGACGGATTCGTCGAGGGAACCAGTAAGTAAGAAAGAAGGTCGGGTAGAGGTTGATGGGACCCATGTGACCGCCCATACAGACTCATCGTGTGCGTTTTCGATTGATTTGAGACCCGCGAGCTTCATTGTTGTCGATGAGGGGAAAGTAGGGTGGTGATTTTTGTTTTGTCTCGTTGGAAGAGAGGGTTTTGACTTTCACTATGGGCAACTAAACTAAAATCCCTTCTTTCTAAACCAATTTTCTTTTATTTTAACACAAGTTTTTTAAAACTTGCAATGAGTTTTGTGGTTTATATCTATGGAAAACGTGATTGTGAGTCACGTTGCGGATTAAATTTATCAATGGAAGACTTGATTGAAGTAGCTATAAATGCTTGATTGAAAAGTCCAGTGCTGCCATGGTGGGGGAACGAAGTCGAAATCAGTGAAGTTGGGAGAGATGTGTGGCATTGTTGGTGATGTTCAAGTATGATGTGCACTTTCCATCAACTTCGTCTCACCTGCATCATTTTGGTCCCAAAGACCTCACATTGCTTTGCGGAACCAGTTGGTTTTGAAGTGGCTCTACCGACTTACTGTAACTTTGATTCACCAACTGTAAAAATTTTCTCACGCGGTTATTAGGATTGTCAATTCGTGTTGTAATTGTATTGTATTTTTTTATTGAATATTGTTATTTTTTATATAAGCATTATAAAATTGAATTCGTATTGTTCATGTCGCGTCATAAACGTGTATGCACAAATCGTATAATTATGACTAAAATTAACATTTTGTGGCCAAAACCACACTTTATAATGTGTTTGGACGAAGTGTATGTGAGAGTAATTAGTGAAAGTGTAAGTAATAGTAATGATAGTAACGAATAAAAAAGGAAGAGAATATACCCTTATTTGAGAGATAAAAAAAAGTATAAATAACTAAACTTAAATTATTATATCAAAATTGAAACATAAAAATACTATGTAGAAGAGAAATATCATAAGAGGATAATTTGAGGTTTAAAGATTTAATAAAATTAAAAGTCTCTACAAAAATAATTTTAGGTTGGTTATGTCCCAATTTGAGGTGTTAGTTTTGAAGGAGATTGAAAAATAAGTGATAATTTTTCTTATTTTTATTTACCCTCTAATAAAATATAACATCTCTCTCAAACGAGGATAGCAAAGTATCCTCCCTTGCTTCCACTCTATTCTCTCTTTACTTTCAATTTCCACATTATGCTAAAAATAAGCACAAAACAATTATCAACCTTTTATTATTCATTCATCTTCAAGTTAATAAGCCAAAAGCCTTCGACATCAAATAAATAATGAGTTGTGGTTTCTAAAATTAAATTATCATCACAATAGGAGAGCAGTACATTCCTTACAAAAAATGTTCTAAAAACCGGACCGAATCGACGAACTAGTCACTGGTCCAGTCCCGATTCACTATTCAATCATGTCAACAAGCAAACTTGTATTGAACCGGTAAAAATTGACAAATCTTGTTTCCATCCATTCCCACAACTCACTTGCATGCCCACCTTTTGCCGAACCCTCACCAGCAGCGAACTATGCCAAGAATACGAACATTAATATTTTTAAATTGAAAAGGTACATTACATACCTCTCGACAAACCCAAAACAAAGAGTGGTTACGACAACAGAATACAGAAATCTCAAAGCCATTTTTGCTCTATAACATTCTCTTCTCTCTCACACACACCAAACATCTCTCAAATAAGCTCCAAGCGGACAAAAAACTACCAACTTAGAGCTTCCAAACAAGCACTTCACAAACATTCAAGAAACAAAAAAACCATTCTCTTCTCAATGGATCTCTAAGAAGTTAATTGGAAAAAAAAAAAACTTCCCAAAGCCACTTCCTATAATACTACTACTACCATATACCTTATTATTCACATACCATTTTTTAACTATATATTATATCTTCTTTTTTTCACAAAATCAATTCTTCCCTTCTCTTTCCCCATCACAAATTAAAAATTGTAGATAATCCAAACAAATCGAACTCAATATGAGTAATTCATGGGCCTTCAAGTGGGCCTGAACTTGGGCTGGGCCCCTCCTTCCTCTCCTTCCGAGAATTCATCTTTTCCAATCTCCACTCATCTCTTAACCTCGCGATAAAACTGTCCGCCTTCACGTTCACATCCGGACTCGGACAAAACACCGACGCCCCACCGCCATTTCCCCCACGCGCCGCTGTATCCACCTCAACTTCGTCCCGTTCGGGCGACCCACACGTCGAACTACTCGCGCTCCTTATCCTCACAAAGTCTCCGCTAACTACAAACCGGAACCCTCCCACCTTAAACGGCGGCGGTGGCGGTGGAGGTATTAGTGGAGATTGATTTCCGCTGTTCACATTCTCTTCGTAATAATTAGTAATCCTCGTCGGCAACGGCGGCTTTCCGGTGGCGGTATAAATTTTCCGCGGCGGAGTTGACGGTGGCAGGTGAAGCTTACGCGGAGGAGGTGGAGGTGGCGGAGGTGGTGCTGAAAATGAGTGAATTTTTTTGCTTTTGTGATTCCGTTTCTGAAACAAATTATAAAATTTAGACGGTGGTGGAGGTGGTGGAGGAGGTGGCGGTAGAGACGGCGGTGGTCTGAAGTATGAAGTATCTTCTGAAGTGGTTTGTGTTGAAACGTGGTCGTATGTGTTAATAGTATTCTTCTTCAGGTTTCTCAGTTTCTTCTTTCTCTTCCTTTGATTATATAATGAAGCTAAAATTATCTTTATTTCCTTAGTTGCATTGCTTTTCTTCCTTTCACTTTTGACGTACTTCTTCTCCGGCAGTGGTGACGGCGGGGGACGCGGAGGCGGTGGAGGTGGAGGTGGCGGGGTTTTGACGGCAGGTGGTTGCAATTTTTCTTTTCGCGGAATGGTTTTATAGACTTGTTTAGTTGGCGGCGGAGGTGGGGGCGGTGGCGGCGGAGGAGGCGAGGGTGAGGGTGAGGGCGGTGAACGAAGGACAAAAGTGTCGACTGGAATTTCCTTAGCATTTGATTGTTCCGACAATAGTGTGGTTGGATTCCTAGAACGATGAATATATTGAGAAGACGGCGATGACGTGTACAATCTGTTGGTTAAGTCGAAGTCATCAAAGAATCTGAATCGTTGATCCTCATCAACATGATTCTCCCACGATTCTTGTCTTAAATCCGGGTAAGAACTGCTGCTTCTTTTCAGCCTCCGCCTTGGAAACGCACCACCACCGTTACTAAACTCGTCCAACCAAGACGGCGGATTCGAAACGCTGCGTTTCTCATCATCACCCACACCTTGGTAATTCAATCCACTACTAGTATTGCTAGTACTAGCGTTTGTATTATCAGAAGAATCATCGTCATTTTTTCTAGCAAAAACGCCGCATAAAATGGCAAAAACAACCAACAAAATGTTGACAGAATCCCAACTTTTATGAATAGAATGACTGGGTCTAACTCGTTGGTGTGTGGTGGTGGTGGTGGTGGAGGAGAGGAAAGAAGGGGTGGCCATCAACCATAGCAAAAAGGCTAAGGTTGAAATGATGAGAACAAGAAGCGGCGGAGAGGGTGGAGGCATGGTGGTGGTTTGAGTGGAGAGAAATGATGGAGATATAGAAAAGGTGGGGGTGGGTTTTTATTGAGGTTTTTTTTGGTGAGGAATACCAAAGAGTGGGCAGCTTTGGTCATGAGTCAGGGCATTTTGGTAAGGAAAGAAAACGATGTGTAGTAAGCAATTTAAAGTTACTTGGATGATGGTGAGTTAAAAAAGCGATTAAATGCTTGGGGGATAATGACTAATCTTAGAGACATGATTAGTAAGCGTTAGTCATGTGATTTTACCAGTTTTTACAAGTTACTAGCGTCCGTGCCGTCTCAATATCAAGGTGATGGACATTTTTTGGTGTTCATTTTTGCTTTTAATCAACATTCATCACAAAAGGAGAACGAAGTGCAAGCTAACTGTAATAATAAAACATTCATTTCTGATGATCGTATGTTCAAATTTCTGCTATCCCTTTAGGGTGAAACATACGTTATAAACGTTCTTAGAATTTAATAACTTTTTTTGTTCTTAGGTTAGAACATCTTCTTCTCACTACAAATTTATGTAACCAAAAAAATTTGAAAAGAACGAACTATAGTGCCCGCATGATGGAGTGGAAATTGCGTATTATTTTACAAGTTGATGGAGAAGGAGACGTATGTTGTGTTTGGAGATTAGTTTGGGAGATGATGAAGTTGATTAAGAGAGAGGTGAATAATATGATGGAAGAAAAGCAAAATGGAGGGGAAAAGGACACGTGGAAGAACTAGTCCATACGCCAAGGAAGAAGAGTGGAGTGTGGAGGGAAAGAGAAACAAACAATTTTAAATTTTTTATTTTTTATTTAATTTTGGGGTGGGGGGGTTTGCTTTAGTGAGGGTGTTGTATAATTGGAGCGTGGCTGCAATCATTCAAATCATTCCCTTTTCATCAAAAAACACATCACCTTTATTCATGCCTCTTTCCAATATTCTCCCTCAAAATAACTGAGAGTTTTATTACAAGTCCCTTAAATAAGAGATTTAATGAGGCATATATTAATAATAGTCAAATTCAATAAAAATAAATTTAAATCATTTATTTATTCTGTAAAAAATAGTTTTAATTTTATACAAGTTATACAATTTCAATAAAATAAAAAAAAAATTCATTAAAGTACTCATATTAAAACTTACCCAAAACGACCACCTTCAAACACTCTCAATCCTACTTTCTCAAATACTATACTTGCACTATTATTTTTGCCCTTTTCTCATCACTTTGTTACTTCTGTACATTATGTAGTGATTCATTCAAAAAAAACCGTTTTAAGAAAATAAAAAATAATCGAATTAAAAATTATACATAAAAAATAATAAGAAGGATGATATTATAAAAGAAGCGGTAGAAAAAACAAAAATTATATAAATATATACGATAAAAATTTGCGATTGCTCCTCGTCTTTTTTGGTTTTGACAATGAAATTAGTCATCAACATTCACAATACTATCACAAACCAAATTGTTAATCTTGTAGTATTTAAAGACAGTATTGTTTAGTTGTATTTTTATAGTCATCTTTTCGGAAAATCAAACTCTCCACTTTCTCTGTTCAAGAGAAGTTACTTATCTAGCAAAACTTAAGTAAGTTGAACACTTCTCTGGGGAAGTTGAACGTTTTTTCACTATTTTATTCCTAAATTTATCTTAAAAATATCTAATTAGTTATCTATGAGAACAATTATGTAAATATTAATATTAATATGTAAAAAAAATCAATAAACTATATATACTTTCCAGAAAGTATCATTTAAAACAAACTACATATGCTTTTACTTTCCAGAAAATTAATTTCTAAGAAATAAAAATCCTGAGAAGTCGACTCATTTAAACTAAGTGAGGCCGAGGGTTTTAGTTATTTCGATTGAAAGTTTTATTTTTTGTGAAATAAATAGAGAGGCCAAAAAACTGCTTCATTAAATAAATTTGAAAAATTTAGGTAGTAAATAATTATTTTTCTGCTACGTAAACGGTGAATTGAATCATTTTGAAAAACAATTTTATATGGTAATAGAACGGTCATGAATCCAAAAAAAAAATTATGGGGGCAAAAATTTTGTTTAAATTTTTTTTATGTATATAAAAAAAATAAACGAATTAACAGTAATTAATTTAATATAATTTAATCAACAATAATTAATTTAATATAATTTAATATTTAAAACAAATCAATGCATTATACATTACTAAATACTAATAACAAACATATACGGGAGAACACATTTGCTTTAATATTTTGTTATTGTCATTCATAGTGTGGATAATGTTTTTCTTAGATAATTAAATACTTTGTGGTTGGTTAATTACTAGGTTAGTCGAGTTCTTTTTTAATAATTGTTTTAGCAATTTTCAATACAAACGACTTCATAGTACGATACTTAGATTAATGTAACTTCTCAATCTAGTATTTGATATACTAAAAAATTAAATGTATTTACTTACAACTTAATTTTTTACGTAATGATGAACAAACAAAATCGAAAAATCTACAATTCTGAAATTTACGTAAAACAAGAGGAAAACCAAAACCAAGCTTGTGGTATGATGCAATGAAAAGGAGAGATTTGGAAGGAAAATGAAAGACGGAATTCCTTAGAGCTTATTAAGGCTGAATTTAGGGTGAGTGGTGCTGTACGTAGAAAGCAAGCAAGCAAGCAATGGCAGTCAGAAGCAAAATGAGGGGAGGGGAGGCAATAAGTCTGCCATCAAAGAGCTTTTATTGGTTTCTATTTTAGTTTTCATCACAACTGTTTCACTTAGTTGTGTTCATCAACAATGAGTCGATATTGCATATACTCATGTATGTTGTGATTTTAGACTTGGCAATCTCATTCTTTGTTGTTTGGTACTCAAATTATAAACCATATTACATTTTTTTTCTAGAATCACCTTTCAAATAAAAATGCAAAAATGCTCTTGGAGTTGTTGGATCTAGGGAGGTTCATCTCGAGTGGGAGCCTAGCAAATAAAGACATTAGTGAAGAATGACACAAGTGATTGTGACACTATATATTTATACAAAATATTAAGGTATTGGGTTATAGATCATACTACCACGATTTGATTTCATATATACTTTATTTTTATTATTTATTTGTAAATTAGTTAAAATTTAAAATTATTTATACTTTTATTTGTTAAATTACAAATATACCTTAATTTTGAAGTATATAAAGCTAATATACAATTTACATAAATTTGATATTTAGTATAAAATGATAAAATATTTATATAAAAGTTAATCTTTAAAAGTTCCATAAAAACATAGCAATTTAATATATATATCAAGTTAGAAGTTTATATTAAGTTTAAATTTATAAAAATATACATAAATTTATACATAAAAATATTTAAATTTATATATAAAGCTTACATAAAATTTATATTAAGTTTATAGCTACAAAAAATTCATTCCATACATAATGCAATTAAAAAATATTAAAAATACTACTCTGTAAAAAATTTCAAAATGGTTATATTTCTACAAATAAAGAAAATATAATATACCGTATAATTAATCATACTACTTATAAATCATTCAAATACACCACAACTCATTGATACGAGAGAAAATGCGTAATGGATAATGAGTAATTATATGAATAACATAGTGGGTAGTCCTTTTATGATGAAAATAGTAGCTAGTCCTTGAAATCATGGCACCATAGACCAAATATTGGTGCTAACAATTTGTAGAGACAGAGTAAAGATATTATTTGAAGTTTAGTGTTCATCTTCATCATGTCCCACTCATGTCTTGGTTGCATCCATGCCCAAAAAAAAAAAAAAGAAGAATTGCTATAAAAGAAGAGGCCCCATGCCTAATGTCCCCAACCCAACCTTATTTTAAGATTGGGACATTCCATCTTATACAGTCTCTGCATTCTTTTTTATGTTCAAACACCCCACACGACAACACACCTTCATATTACTTTTCTTACTAAATTGTTATATGTTCATTTGTACTTTCATTAATTAGATATTCTAGTGTAATTTTCCAATGTTGTTTATGAATTGAGGTTAAAACTTTTATATACATGTTTTTTTTTTCTAAAACTAGTGAGGCGTCTTTTTTTTATGTAAAACCACGAGAGTTTATGAGTCTAAAATGAATATTTCTTTGATAGTCAAGTCTATCACACGGAATGATCCACAACGATTGGTATCATCTGGAGGGCTCAACCTAAAAATCATTTGACTAAAAGTTGTTTTTAAGGCCTCTTAACCTTAATTAAAAGGGACTATTGTAGTGTTATTCTCTTACATCACCTAAGAGTAGAGGTCGTTGAGATTTACTTATAAACATCTTCCTCCCTCAAACAATTGAGACAAATTTTCTAAAACAAAACCGTAATGGTCCATGACTTCAAAACAGACAATTTCTTAATGGTCGGTCCTAAAATGCAAACATAATTACAACAAGTATTAACTTGTCTAAGTTATTTTCAAATAGTTTTTGGTTTTCTAAATCAAATTTTAAAGTTTCTTCAAGCTAAACATTTGAAAACGAGATAACAAATCGATTCAAAGAGAAAACCGCCACAATTTGAATATCTAATACTCATTTTATTTCATGTAAAATTATGTTCGATTGCTTGTTGAAATCAATTTTGAGACTATATATATAAGGGGACGATTTTTTATTAATTTTTTTTTGGTGATGGAGGTGGTAGGGACACTAAGTACGAAGTGTCCTGTAAGGTTAACAGACAGCTAGCGTCTGGTAGACATCCTGTTGTTCTCTCCCAATTCAGACTTTCTTTACAAACTCAGTCTCCCATCCCATCTACCCCATTTGTGCTTAATCTTTAATGACGTATACAGCTTTCTTTTTTCTTGAAATCACGTATATAACTTGTTTAGAAGAAACTATAAATATTTTTACCAAGAGTAAAAATCAAATGTTATTCCATATAATGAAATGACACATTTCGACCAACTCTCTTCCATCGTTTTTCACCTTTAATCAGTTAGGAAATTATAAATATTTTTAACAAGAGTAAAAATTGAAGGCTTAAAAATAGTACAAAATATACCACAAAGGGACGATACTATAAAAAAATACACGATAAATGAGAAATATATAAAGGATAGACACAGCAAGAAGAACGATCAACCCCCTCGTCCTCCCTCTAATTTTGTCACTTTTGATCCTCCTCCAACATTAAGAGTATCTCTAGTCATAAAATTCTTCAAAAAGCTTTATAAGCATGTCACGTTAGTATTCCATTAATTTTTTATTTATTAAACTCTTTCTCTATACTCATAAACCTCTCATAAAACTTTACTATAGGACTCATTTTACACATTATACACATACATTAAACAAGCCAGACTCACTCCCATTTGCCATGAAGTGATTTATGTTTATAAACTACTTTATAGAGAGAGAATTGCCATCTTGGCATACAATGGGGAATAAGCCTCCATTATCCCCCATTCTGGATGCTCTAAGTTTAATTTCATTCGTCTCGAGCCATGTATACTCATATAATTTTTTTACCGCATATCTTTCTACAACATTTTTTTTGCTATACCACTACAAGAAATGGGGGGAAATGCAGTAGAAACTATGCGTCGAAGTTCGAGGTAATATACGTCAAACTTCGATGTAATAAGGTCGATATCTGAAAAACCGACGCAAGAAGGATTTGCGTCGACATTCGACTTAATACACCGTCGAATGTCGACGCAAAATTACCGTCAATATGCGACGTAAAAATTATATCGAGATTTGACGCAAATGTGAACCGCGAAAAACCAACAACTTAGC